>JALLBB010000236.1:0-19369 GCA_036939735.1 Discostella stelligera | reverse complement strand
ATTTATTGTGTCTACGGCCAGCGAGCTGGGACAGAGGAGTCGGACAGACCAACACTAATTTTGTAATCTGCAGTTTGAAAAATGAAAAGGGAAAAATGTCAAATAAATGTCGTCCCGAATCATGAAAAGTGATTTTCCATTTTTTCTCTTGGTATTTTGTATTTTTTTGATACGAAGTCCTCCCTTTCAATATTTTTGACAAGCCTGCCTTCACATCCCCTCTACTACACAATAGTACTACTACACAATACACAACACCATGCATGCCCGCGATTGTCCCAGGACGAAGTACTACTAGGACATCATGGTCGCCCGAACGCCGAGGCTGGCAGGCGAAATGGGAAGACAGCTAGGACCCCGCCATCGTGACCAGCGCAAATGGAAGAATCAAGGTCTTCTACTCCTCGCTGTTCTCGTTATGCTTCTCGGCGTCGAAATTATCAGCTCCGTCCTCACCACTTCAAGCTACACTTTCCATGATCCAACTGCCAACCTTGTCCCCACGCAAGTAATTATGACCCAGTCTACCGGCATCCAGACCAGCGAGAAAGTAAACCAAGCTACTACTCAACGAGCTCAGGCGATACAACCGAAAAATGATGACGAGAACAACGACGCATTATTTTGCCGGCGAATCCAAACTGCGCTAGACATTGCATCATGGCCAAATGTCATTTATCACAAGGATCGGAAAGATAATGATTATCCGAGTGATCATTTTGATTCTAAATACGCCGCATCCCTGGAGGAAGACGACTCGCAAGCCCGCACAACCATTCAAGTATTCAATAAATTCAGATCATCCGTATTGACCCCACAATTGCTCAAGGAGGGGTTCCAGCCGGGTAGAATCTACCCAATTAGACGATTTGCCGATCGCGTACGACTGCTGGCAGATTCGTTACATGCGCTCAACACAACGAAACAACCGCGACCATTAAGAATTTTAGTGTTCGGTAGCTCCTTTACCATTGGATCCAATTGTGGAGAATCGACTGCTCAAGATTCTAACGACTGTGCGTGGCCTCTACGACTAGCACGTCAATTCAATGAGATCCTATTGCCCAACACGAACGACACAACAGAACAAACATCATCATTGGTGGAATGGACAATGTATCAAGAAAATGCACAAGGCTCTGCCAACATTGCCCATAAGATCCCTTCGTTAGTTGAAGGATTTCAGCGCGAAAATTCCTCTCCCGATGCTATACTTTTAGACAATATCATCATTGATGTCGCCATGAATCGTCCATGGTTCGAGTCGGTCGTGCGCGCATTCATAAAACACTTCCCCGGCACAGTCCTGGTTTCGATCGTTGACGGCGTTTCTTACTACAATGAGAACCCAGAAGGTGGAAATCATTCTCGATGGCTGTATGATGTACAGACGCATTATGGCCTCACGGTGGTGGATATGGGAAAAATGTCTCTCCTTCAACGTCACGATAATACGAGCACCTACATTCAAATGAGTGTCATCGAGGAAGCGAAGCGCCTCTATCGTGAGCATCCGGCCAGTGGAGATAATTATGATGAAAACACCACAATTATTGATTTGATCTGGCCCCAGGCGGATCACATGAAATCTGGCAATGGTTCAAATTACTACGACAAAGAGGCAAATGGTGGTGGCGAAGTGTATTGGTCTCAGTTCATTCCTTGGACTCGGAAAACGAAGGGAGCCAATTATCCCGGTGCTCATCCTTCATGGGTGACTCATCAGTATGTTGCTGACGCGGTCATGCACGGGCTGTTGAATTTGGTAAAGATTGGATTAGAGTGCGGAGGAAGTGATGATGATTATAAGTTTGATGAGACGTTGGAAAGCTCCGTACTGGAGACATCAGTAGCCACCATGGAGGAAATTAATGCTGCATTTATCTGTGAGGCTCCGTTGACTCGGATTGATGCCAAATCTCCCCCCTATGTGGATCACGTCATTGCCAACTTAACATTCACCAACAATGATACCGATATTCCCTCTGGTTACGATGATGATGTAGCACTCGCATGTGGAGACTGGAAATGGATCACCGACAGTAGAAGTCGATCCGGTTGGCAGTCTGAAGAATATGGCAGCATAATCCGTTTCCGACTGAAAGTTATCTCCGACAGGCTGCCCACCATATCGATAACTTACATGAGAAGTTACGAAACATTTGGCAACGCGCGAGTAACATTTCATCCAGTATCAAGAAAGGAGGTGACGGAGAAGTCATATCCAGTCTTTGGATGCAATAACACTCATAAATTCTTGTCAGATGAAAATGGAACAGTTGCTGTGCCGTCAATTGAGTTGGATGGTTGGCAACCCTCATTTACATCATGGAATACGGCGATCTTCCCTCATCAGGGTGATTGGTCGGATATAAATTCCCGTCCTTATCACAATTTACTTCGCGACACTGTGTTGAGCCGTATGGAGAAAAGTGAGGATGATGACATTGTGGAGTATGTTGATCTCTACGTGATCAATACCAACACACATAAAATGAGAATCAAGATTCAAACAATATCATCTTGTTAGTTGTCTCTAGTAAGAAAGGACGAGGTGGATTCTTCCTCATCAAAATCAAAATACTGTTGATCAATTTTGCTCCTCGACAGTAAAACTTTAGTGGTGAGGAAAGAATATCACAAATATGGCAAGACTGATGACAGAGGTAGTTTCGAATGCCACAACAATGAGTTATCTTATGTCTAGAGAGGGATGAAGTTGTACGTAGCATTCACAAAGATTTGAATGGATAAAGCTAATATGCGATAATTAAATTCCGATCCCAACATCAAGATTTTCCTCCAACCGGTTAGTACAAGAATGTTACTGGATTTGTTTGCGTTCCACCGAGAACCTTACATTGAGTATAACAAGGAACAACCAAATAAGATAGCCAAGAGCAAGGAAGCATAGGTGCTTCGTTGAGCGCAGTTCGGTTCAGTGCTCGGTACAGTTGATAACACTAATGCACTTGGATCTGAGCCAAGATAGGAAGTTTTCAACAGATCTGGCACGACCTCGACCATCCTACTTTCTTTGAAAATGTTCTCCAGTATGAGTAGAATATTATGGTGGACTTCGACGTTGGATACACCGACAGAAGTTATGATCAGCTTGCTCAGCAATATTGCACAACCGTTCGCTTGCGATGATGTTACTGTTTTGCAATATGCTGTGTAGTTTGGATACATGATAAGAAGGGAGAGTGAAAACGAGCTATCGAAACGAGCAGCAAAGTAGTAGATAATACAGACTTACAAGTGGATGTAATTTTTCCAAACTCAGGGTATCGAACTCCGAGCACACCCTCATATGGGTTTTCAGTCTCGAGTTTTCGAGAGGCAACTGCACCAGCCCCATTCTCATTCTTTGCAGTCGCACATTCCAAGACAGACTTTGAAACCAAGTCAAGTAAAAAAGTCTCCATGTCATCAATGTAATCATGGATATCATCGGATGTATATTCTACACTATACACGAACGCTACACCAATCTCGTCACGCTCATCTTCTGGAACCAATCGTATTGTGTCGCTGCAGACTCTCTCGTTCGCCGCAGGGTCTGCTGCTCGCAAGTTTCCAAACATCCCATTAGTTGGCGACGGTGTAGACACGGAATTTTGTTGTAGTTGGCCCGATGTTTCTCCGCTACTTGATGATGGCGAGGGCACGCCTGATGTAGTAGCCTCAAAACCAGATTGATTTGACGATGATGAAAATGTTGGTCTGTTACTAGATTGCGTCGTCGGAGGAAGGGACGCACCAGTTTGCTTTGACGATGATGAAAATGTTGGTCTGTTACTAGATTGCGTCGTCGGAGGAATGGACGCACCAGTTTGCTTTGAAGACGATGAAAATGAAGGTCTGTCACTGGATTGCAACGTCGGAGGATTAGACAGAGCAGGAGAGGGAGCCTCATTCAAAAATCCGGATGTTGTCGGTACTATAGTGATGTTTTTTCCTACTATTGTTGGCCTTGGGGATAATGTCAACCCTAAACTTTCCTCCACAACAGACAAAGTATCCGCTGGTCCAACGTTATCATCAAATGCAACCGTTGGTGGAGCACTTGAAATTCGCGTAGTTACGTTTGAAGTTGGTACTGCGGTTCCAGCGGTAGAAGTACTCAGACTCGGCCTCACCGAGAGCGAAAACTGAGATGGAGTCGGGACCGCTGAGGTTGGTGCGACTGTGGTCAGTCTAGCGCTAGACTTCGTTGTTGGAAATACTGTTTTTGCGCCATTCACCAGCGAGGGTGCCGCACTCAACACGCTCATGGGTTGAACGTAAGTTGGTGAGCCAGAGGACGCATCCGCCGCTTTCGAAGTCGAAGGTACACCTGTTTTAGCAGACGTGGAAGGAAATGTTGGCGGTAGAGTCGTAGTAATTGGCGCATTCGACAATACAGAAGGCAATATAGAAGGCAGTGCAGAAGGCAGCGCAGAAGGCAATATGGAAGGCGTCAATGATTCATCCAATGTGGGTGATAACGTTGGAGAGTCGGTAGGAGAAGATGTCGACCTTGGAAGCTCTGCATTGTCCGTTTCAGTATCAATACGACTCGTACAATATACATCAGCAAATACCGCCCCAGCTTCTTCATCGCCTTCAATATTCGATTCTTTGTCTGTCTCCTCACTGCTATCTGCTGCTCCGTTGTTTTTCAAATAGTCATCGATATAATTCTGTCGGTATGGGACCGAAGAGAAAGGAAAATTTATTACTGCGTCTGATTCGATCGGGTACTTGCCACTACTTAGACGGTAGGATATATCTACGGAGAATGTGAGTAGGAGTGGATCTGTTCCTTCACATGGCTCGGATACTTGCTTTGATACTCGAAGATTTCGATCGCCGTTGTAGCCAGTCTGAGTTTTGTTGAAAGTAAGTGTTCGAATGTCAGTGTATTTGTATTTCTGATCATCAATGGTCACAGTAACCTCAACATCAGTGACCTCATCCTTAATAACATCCAACAATCCATCCCATCCATCAGCTTTGTTATAAAATTCTTCCATGTATGTTGCAGTTTGTCTCTCAAAGTATTGTTGCTGATTTACATCCAACACTGATTTGGATATACCAAATAGTGACATTTGTAGATTTTTTCTTTTCACAGAAGTGAGTTCTGCAGTGGGTGAGATTGTCTCGTCAGTAAAGGGTGAGGCACTTGGGCGGTAAGTAGGCATCTCTGTAACTTCTTCCGGTGCAGCAGTGGGTGTGGGTGTGTCCGGTTTTGTTTCATGATAGTAGTGACTTGTTGGTGGCGTCACATAGATTGGTTGGTAGACTATCATGCTGACGCTCTGGTCAGACTTTGACGACGATGATTTACCACCCTTGCCCGATTTGCTCCCTCCTAAATATGAGGTATGCATCCTAAAACGGTGTCTGGCAGCTTCATCACCACCATTTATCATTATTGGTGATTGCAGCACTCTATTTCCCCTCTTGTTGCGGATAATATCGATGATGCCATTATTTTCCATAGCGGCGACTGACAACAACGCGATCATGATAATGAAGATGCATGTCGAAACTAGAAAGCTATGGGTCATTCGTCCGCGATGTCTTCGCGTCCACGTAGGTAGACGATATTTGATACACCTTTTATTGTCGCGGCAGGATAGGTTTCCCTCCTCTCGCCCTTCTCCCCACCACTCGCGGACACGAATACGGGATGCAATGTAATTATCCATACCGTCGATCTCAGTCATCGAGCTGTGTTGGATCCATTAGCGTCGCTTATAGTATCTTCTGTTCATTCGGAGGGGCTTTCATAATGATATTAGGGTCATGATATTATTGTTTCTCCCGCCCTCAACCATCATGTCGACCAACTTTCAACTTTTTTGGCAATCGGGCGGGGAAGCGACAAAAAAAGAGCTTCTCTACGGGCTTCCACGCAAACATCATACTGATTCCAGGTGCAAAACAATCCAGAGGAGAAGATGCCCTCTTCCTTCGGGAAGAGCTTCTTTCTTCTTTGGCACTTCTCTGCCCTCTCTTGCGAAAGGCTTCTTTCTTTTTTTTGTTTTCTTGCGATATCCGTCTTTTAGACTTTTCCGACTACAATGAAAATGGCGCGCCGCTGCCGTCCAGTCCAAACAACATCATGATGAACCGGGCATGCCTGCAACTAATATCATCCGATGGAGTGCTTTGGAGATTCTGATGACGATGGCAACGAGGAAGACACAGCCCTGGTCAAAACGCGGGATCCGTCATGCGGGGTTTGTTGCTTCCACGCCAACACGGAAGCGTCACTACTAACTCACGTGCGCAACTCGCTCGAACAAACATCCACGGCAGTGTCGTCGTCGTCCTCGTCGTTGGTAGTTGAACGTGAAGGTCGACGCCAACTGCGACGGCCCAACGACGTCTTGCATGCGATTGATGAATTCTGCACTTCGCGACATTGGATGATGCACATCGGTCCCGAGAAGGGCGAAATTCTTATTTCTGCCTTGAAGGAAACGCTCGAGAGGAAAATTGCGCAGCGTACCATCGCCGTGTTGGAGACTAAAGCTGTGCCATTTGTTGCCGTCGAATTGGGAACATATTGCGCATATGCATCAATTCTCATGGGCAAGGTCATTTATGACGCAATGCAGCATCACACTTATGTGATGATGGATTGTCATTTGTTCACCACTGAAATCGATCAGGAGTATGCAAAGATTGCAGCGGAGATTATTCGGTTAAGCGGTATGGATGACGTGATCTCACTCCATGAGATAAGTTACAATGGTCAAGATACAGATATCGTGGAGACCGTGGCCAATGCAATAATAGGGAAGAGCCGCACACGACCTAATAATAACGAGCCAGCATCTCCTCTCCCTCCTACTCCCATGATTGATTTCCTATTCATCGATCACGATAAGGATGCCTACAAATATGACCTGTGCAAACTCGAAGCTTCGGGCATGATTCAACGCGGGACAAGGGTGGTGGCGGATAATGTATTATTTGCATGCATTGATGATTATGTAAAATATGTTCAACACCAGAAGGAGTTGGGAATCGTCACAACACGAACAATACTCAGTCATGTCGAATACAGTGGCGTTAATGAAAATTTGCCCGATGGCGTTGGTGCGTAGGTTTACATGGACTTCTTCGTCAACGGTCAAAACTGCTTACATTTGTTTCGCTTTGATCAAAACAGAAATAACCGACTATTTGCGAGACCCTCAAATTTAGATTCAGACTCTAGTCACCATTTCCTACATCGGCGTTTTCAACTGGCGAGATCCCAAAACTCGTGGAACCCTAGCTTTGTGGCATTAAACCATCCCTATTTTTCTGTTGGGAATGGTGATGATCAAATACAACAAATAACAAATAATGTGGCTTTGAGTCACATCCGGTTGCATGTTGACAACTTTTGTGATGTCTATGCAGAGTTGTTGCTTGAAAGAACAGAGGAATAATAAATCATGTCCAGTTTCTCTTCCATTTTATTGCACATTTCACTTTTCTACTGCATGGGATACAAAGCTTCAGCCGCTTGTAAAACATGGATTGCTGACATTTTTTGTCTCGTTCAAATATTGGGCATGGGCTACAATGGCACGTGTCAGGTCCGAGTAGGAAAAATAGAGGCTGTAGATATTTCATGTTTTCCAGATCTTGAAGTTCAAAGAATTTGGATGAGAATTGAATCAAGCTGGAAATGATTACCCATTATCTAAGCTAATACTTTCATCGACGACGACTACGATGAATAGGAAACAAATCACTTCACGCAACATGGCGAATTTCTACTCAAGCACCGTGTTGTCGCACTTGGAATCACGGTGAGATAAAGTTGACCTTCTTGCATGCTCAGCCATCAAGTATATCATTTGAGTATCGCTGATGCGACGATTAGTCGCACGCAACATGGAGCTCTTCCTCGGCTGGCGCCTGGCCTTCCTCGAATCGAACATAGATTGAGCAAGTTCAATTTCCTCTTCCATCAACTTGAACATAGTACTACGAATCTCATCGATACTCGATGATGCAGGAAAGTAATCGGTATCGTAAGCTAGACGCATCAGCTTCCAGCCAAGAATACCAATGGCGTCATAGAGGTATTCTTTGTCGACAATAGACTCCACAGGGAAAAAATCCTGACAATGCACCACGTAAAATACTAGGTACATGAAATTACCGCATGTGCCAGCGATGACACGAAGAATGCTTGCTATTTCCTCCGATGACCTCCCAGAATCGGCCATTTGTGATAAATAGTTGTCAAGTAGCGAATTGATATAGGCATCAATACTTTTGTATGCCTCCACCCGACCATTCAGTACATGGGCAATCATGCACCCAACAGGGAAAGTCAAGGCAAGCCCAATATCACGTCCAATAGGGCCACTGAATAATAATGGCGTCGCATGTTTCAGTCGCTTGAGAGAACAAAATAAAATCTGAAATTGATTTTCCATGTACTCACACCATGGCCATTTCCCAGTCACACAACACGAATGTTCCGTCGGGACCAAATTCTTCCAACTCTTCAATGGAAGGCTTAGCCTCTACTAACGTATTGAAGACATGCGAATCACCGTGGATGAGACAATCTGGCCGGTGATACTTGGAAACGTGTTCATTCAGAATTTTCATGACAAGCTCTTCTCCTAAACACACGCAATACTCCCCTGTCCTATCTTTTTGGTTTTCGGGCTTGCATGCATCAATTCCATACGAGAACATTTGATCGAACATGTTAACCATAAAAGGCTTGACATTATCATTGAAATTCGGATCAAAGTGTTTGACATTGTGAAGCTTTGCGAGGGTATTGGCGATTTTGGGTGCTAGTCTAAGATCCACCGCACCGTCGATGAACTGATTGCAGAACTGTTCATCAACCTTCGACCACTCCGTTACGAGCAGTTTCATGTTCTGCCCGTCATGACAGACATCCCAAAGGGCCAGGGGGGTTACAATTGTCCCGTGTGCTACCTTTGACATCTTCTCCATGATGGCATATTCATTTACTACCCTCTGCAAATCATAGCGTTCTGACTTGTCGGGATTCCACATTGCAAATTCGAAGCAAAATTTGGCAAACACGCACAATTCGGGATGCTTGTCGACGTACACCTTGAAGGAGAAGTTGGTGTATCCCCCCGAAAGTACTTTAGCCTCGAGTTTACTGCCGTCATCGGCAACGTTGATCGCTTGATTTATTTGTTGCAAGATCTCATGGGACGAAGAAGCGCATTTGGCTGCGATGGTGTCGACAAGCAACAACTTTTTCATGCGCTTGTCTTCGTCGAATTCATCGCCTGAAGGGAAACTGTCGTCTTCCATGTTGTTATTGAATCTGATACGGTATTGGTTATTATGTCGTGAGTGTAAACTGTGAGTGAACAGATGATCAGTAATTTTTTATGGTTCAATTTCTGGTAAACGGGGACATAATGAAAAGTCGACTAACTCCGGTTATCATGTCATGAGTGTGTAAACGGTGTGTGATCAGATCAAAGATCTATGGTTCTTTCTCGGGTTTTACCGACATAAAGAGAAGTCAAGTAGAGGAGCAGCCATTTTAAGGAATGGGTCATTTTAAGGAAGCCAAGAAATCAGAGGGTTTTTGTTAGGTGCCACTAGGTAATCTTTGACGATTTTTTACGCCTTAAGTAACAGCATTTAACAAAAGTGTCACACATGAAAAATATTCGGCTTCGCGAGATCTATTTAAATATGCAATAAAATCCGAGAAGTCCAGATGACACCTGTGACAGTCGCGAAGGGGACTATGAGAGACTTCCTTTGTTGATTTTTTAGAGCAGCAAGATCATTCGCGCCACAAAAATGATTCATATGAAAGAGAACGGCCAATCAAAAAGGAGCAATTTGCGCTACTTTTTGCGCTCATCGGACCACTACATAAAAAGTTACAGCAGTTTGAGTGTGAAGCTCCGCGGAGATTCCTTAAAATGACCACCTCCTATCAGAGCCTCTGGAGCGCGCCAAAACTTAAAATCGACAGAACTCGGTCAATTGATGGAGTTGAAAAATAAATTTATTTTTTCCTGAACCGCCGTGACGAGGCCGACATTTTGGCACCGTCAGACAAACAAAATTCCAAAATGTCATCTTAACACATGTTATGGAAGTTTACTCACGTCTAAAAATGGCCGCGCCTCTCTAGTAGTAGACTCCGGTAGATAATGTATCTACAGGTATCTCTAGATACCACCTCTCTCGAGATGTGAATATTATGCTTCGAAGGTCAAACGTGAAAAACGGAACTAATTCCACCCAGCCAGAGCGATACAACCTGACACAACTTGAGATTGAGAGTGAGAGACAGATTGATAGAGATAGATGTTGTTGCGGAACGCGGTATGCCTATCCCTAATTGCGTCCTTCTATATCGGCAGCCTGATGGCATGGTCGCCTAAGTAGTAATTACCCTTCACAATGGATCCAACACCATTGTGGACGAGAACGCCAGCAGCATGCCATCATCGTAGATCTCGCTTCAGACCACGATGAATCATCATCAGACAAAAATAAAGACGAAACAAACGTACAGTATGATAAAATTTATGGAGTGAGCTACATTGGGGGTGATCCGTGCGGATCAAAATACAATGATGACCCGTTCAGCGACGAATCCAAGGATAGTAATTCATTCAAACCTGGCTTGCCGGATGATATGAGAGATAGGATTGCTGTATTGGCAGCGGAAAGAATTGCAAGGGGAAGAGGGGAGACGAAAGATAGATGACCGAACGAAAAGATGGAAGGTGGCATTTTCTGCACATCGGGCTTGGCACTCTCAGCAACAAATCACTACGTTTCTAATTCTACTCGAACTCGAACTCTCTATCCACTATTGTTCAAAAATTATTGGCTCTCATTCATCACTTGCATGCCATGCCGCCACCTTATTCACATAATTTTATGCTTCAACACTACCCTCTTCTACGAACATTCCCATTCCGGCTTTCCTGTGTAAGACTCCCCTAAGACGCAATTCTCATTCCCCTCGATATCAACATCCTCCGTCATTCGCATTGCCTTTACATTGATGCCATTGTACCAGGCGTACTGTTTGTTTTCCGACCATAATGCGTATCAGGTACAAATCAGCATCAGTTATTAGCATTAGTATTATTTGGCAAGAATATGAAAAATGGATTATTGCCAAATCATGTATATATCCTCACCTCCTCAGGTTCCGATGTGCAAACGATGTGAGGTTTCTCTCCCTCCAGCGCCATTTCCTCATCATTCGTAATGTAGCACGTTACATCATCGTCAGTCGCATCGTACGCAGCGATAGTATCATCCATGCTTGCTATGTGAGACGAGGAGGAGGAAGAATATAATGATGATAGCGGCACTTTTCTCTGTGTTGCAGAGAGATGAGTGACAATGGCAATGGAAATTGAGGACCACGATGCGGTGGAGAAGGCAGAAGCATTCGTGACAATGGCAATGGTGACGAGACAGTTGGAAAGTCTGGGAATCATGACAACAACTTGCTTCTGAAAGAGAGTGGAGGACGAACAGATCAAATCAATACCCTAATGTAATAGGTTCGTAGCGCAATGAAATGAGAAGATGCGAAGGATTTTAGTTGCTGTCATTCATGGCAACCAACTGCAACCTCTCTAGCCAACCGAACACACCTGCCGCCGACCGCCGAGGAACGAAGGTGTCATCGCTCAAAAGATCATGATTCCCGCCGAAAGGTATTTAGTACCACGTATGATACCGGCTTTGTTGACTGCAATCACCGCAAGTAATAGAGTACAACACGGTGTTGAGGGGAGGCCTCCTTCTGGATACTATCAGATTCGCTGTCACGCATCGTAGTGCTAAATGTTCAAGCATTTTATTTGGAAGTAAACAGGCTAGTTGTAAAAAATAATGATGCTTTTTCTATTTGATCACTATTATTTCCCACCCCTATCCATGGAAATTGATCGACTGATTTTATTCGTCAATGGAAAAAGCAAAAAAATAATCTACACTCTCTAATCCCATATCTGTAATTTCAAATTACTGTCGACGATTCGACGCCTCCATCTCCTCCTGTGTTCGGATGTTGTACTTGGCCTTCCACGCCGCTGCCTCCTTCTGCGTGCTGTCTAATTTATCTTTTAGATTTTGAACAAACACATCCAGCTTTGATATGTTTGATACACGCATCGCATGTAATAATATGATGAATTGAACAGATCGCATTGGAGTAGGTTTCATGAGAGGTATTTTCGTCAGCAGAGGAAAGAGGAAACACAACGAAGCAAAAAGAAGTTTGAGCCTTACATTCCCTCGATGTTCTTTGACCGTTGGCAATACCTCTCGAACGGTGCGTTCCACCTGAGGAGGGAAACGCAGATTGGATGTATATGATGAGAAAGTCATGGAGCATTGCTCGAAATCAAATTGATCAAAAAGTCGCTAACGAAGCCCCCTCCCACCCCTGCCGACAAAGGACGACGTACCAGCACACCCCCAACGAGTCGGAAGGCACGACGATCCGGATCAAGTGGTTCCAATGTTTCCTCAACAAGTCTGGAGGACGAAGAGAACCAAGCAGCAGCGAGATGAGTCGTGACTGAATTTGAAAAATATCTCATGACCCAATGTACAATAATATTGTGTGGAAAGGAACAATGCCACATACTGCTACCTCACCGATGCTCATTCCGTTCCATCTCAACTTTGGTCAATTGTTGAACAATATTTTGCATTTCGGATTGCATTTTGCGATAGGTTGATAGAATCTCTTGCTCGGATAGAGGTGGTGCCGTCGCCGCTGCTGGGGAGGATGCCGTTACTGATGTCGCTGCGTTCGCGGCGGTTGTTGCGGCGGTGGACATGATGTAAGGTAAGCAGTGTGTTGGGATGGTTCTCTAGTGATAGACGGTAGTTCGTGTAATTCTCCCCAGATACGAAATTGCATCAAAATTGATGGAAGAAACTAGTATTTATGCCAAAGGGTTATTTATTACGTCGCTGTCTGCCCCACCTTGCTTGAGCTTGAGTGGATGTTGCTTGGTCATCGTCGGCCGTGGCGTGATCCGATAAATATTGGTATCTACCACCTCCGTCTATGATCCTCTACGTACGTAGATCCACGTGGAGGCGCACACTGTCGGAAAATCTAAATACTTCGTACGTAGTATCGTACTGCTCTTCTGCTTCAGACTTATCTTATCATGGGCATCGGTTTTCTAGTGCAACGATGATGAATACGAACGACGCCTCCGATGATACCGATAATTCATTAGGCGCTCAGAACAAGGCCAGCATCGGCACTACTAATACTAGGGGAAATGTTCCGCAAGATGAAGTATCGATTTCTCTGTCGGAGAGGAGAAGGAAGCGACAAAAACTGCTGCGGGACGTCGATGCCAGTGACGGTGAAGTTGGCGGCGGCGCAGCAGACCGAGACGCCGGTGTCGGGAGCCATAGCCAATGTGTCGCATCGTCATCATGCCCAATAAACGGTGTATTAAATACAGTACTAGCGAAAGCAGTAGCCGGAGAAGACGCAGTCAACAAGGAGATTTTACCCGAAGGTGCGAAAAAATCAGGCTCTACTCGTCGCGACGACCTCGAAGAAATTGTTAAGTGTAGTAAACTACTAGGGAACCAACGACAAGACGGCGTCGACGATTGCGATACTTCGGAGAAGAAATCTACGCTGCTACCGTTCGCCCCATCATTGGAAGACTACTTGACTGGTGGCGGCCACACAAAATATGCCCCTCGTCCAGAGTGGTGTCAATTCGTCAAAGATCCTTCGGAGGTTGGTGTTGCTGTTTGTGCAACACGAAAAAATGGGGGCGACCGATCCCCTCCCGTCGATGACAGGGTGGATTCCGGACGAAGCAGCATCGACCATTTGGATATTCGCGAGGATGCCACTGCTCAAGCGAGTGGCGGACGTATTCCATTGGTAGCCCCTGCTGCAGCTGCTGCGGGAAGGCGTTGGCGGGGCCATCATCGCTCTGTGCTAGAAACTTTGACTAATGAACGGTCTCAGTATCCGGGTCAGGTGCGACATACGCAAAGAGAAGACGAGGGGCGAATGCGACTACATGACCGTGCGAACGAAGGTCTCCTCAATCGAAACCAAAATGGCATCTCGAACCCCCCCGGTCTCGAAAACAATCCATTCATGCCTTTGCTGCTGAGAAAGACGCAGCTCTATCAGATGTCAAGAGGCGTACTCACCGATCGACTTGCACCGACGTTTGATGCACCCATGACGTATGCACACATTGTAGCGAATCACCGCTGGAGACGTGACAATGACGAGGGGGAGGAAGAATCAGAAGGCATGATCCATGACGAGCGACTTGCGGAGGAACCAAATAGACTTGTCGAAAGAGATGGTCCTCACCACGACGACACGCAGGGGTTGGCTGCAAATACCAGCATTGAACTGTCTCCACCACTTTCTTCATCTAAGATGGCAGTTTTTGGATATGAATGTGACACTGCATTGCACAAAGCAATCAAGCTTAATAACACCGAGGCAGCGATACGTTTGGTTCGTGAGGGGGGCTGTATCGACCTTCCCAATGCTAAGGTTTGTTTTTGTTCATGCATCATCGTTCAATATCCGTTGACCATTTTATTTTCATAACTGATTGTATCGTCCAGGGGGTGACACCTCTCATCATTGCTAGTCAAGAGGGAAACCTGGACGTTGTTCGGGCGTTACTGAATGCGGGCGCGAATGCAAATACAGCCATGCCCCAACGATCGGGTTCCACGGCTTTGATCCAGGCGTCCCATTTTGGAAAGTTGGCCATAGTGGAAGAGCTATTGCGTTATGGAGCGCAGGTCGATCAGGCAAATTTGAAGAATACCACTGCACTTATGCGAGCCTGTCAGGAAGGCCACGAGGTAAGAAAGTTCGATGTTACACCGTGTTTGCCCCTCCTCTTCATTGGCTCGGTTTACTCGAAATGTTTCTTTTCGTCTCACTCTCCTCCTTCCAGGGAGTTGTGCGGCTTCTCCTGTCGCACAATGCGGCTGTGAACCGCCGCAACGACGAAAGCATGACCAGCCTGATGCTAGCCAGCCAGCGTGGTCACGCGAGCATTGTCAGTATGCTCGTCAAGGCAGGTGCACAAGTCGATGCAAAGACATTTCAAGACTCAACGAGCTTGATGCTCGCCTGCAAACGCAAACATCTCCATGTGGCGAAAATTCTTGTGTCTTCCGGTGCTGAGCTCAAATTGAAGGATGGTAAGAACAGGACCGTCCTCGAAACCGCAACACGGAGGGGTCTTGAAGCATTCGTTCAAATTTTGACGGATTCTGCCCAAATTTGCTTGATGCAGAATGAATCTCGCAGGGAACGAAACTTTGAGATGGCACGTATTTGGAAAATGCTTCAGCTAGAATTTGCCACGATACAACTGGGTACAGAAATCATGACAATACACGATGTTGCCCATGGTAGTGTCATGGGTAGAGACAATCTCCTCCAGAAACTTTGTCAGAGCAAGCGTGCGTTGGTTTTAGCAATGACATTGCCTGCGCCGCTGGTTGAATTGATCTCAAGCTTCATACCGCTACCACTCATTTGGGAGAAACGTCTCTTGTTACTTACGAGTCGGAGTTACATTGACCCTGATTCCGCAGTTTTCAATGCACTCGGTAAGGAACATGTCTCCTTTGTCAATTTACGTCTTGTTAATACTCTCACCTTATTCTTATTCTCACTCTTCTCATTCCCGACCCAGATCTCATTGATGAGGTGCTGGAGACGGGAGGACTGCTTGACGCACTTGATTCAGCAGGCGTCGAACCACCTTCCAATTTTGCGAGCTGGGTCAGTGACTACAATAAATAATGATGTATTCGCCTTTCCGTCATCATCGCAACCCCCTAATATCGTGTCGTATTTATCCCGATTTCTTCAAATGAAGTCCGCTTATCGATTGTGGCGTAGTCGTCTGGAGTCATCCCAACCGCAGCGGCGATCGTGCAATTACCTGCAGATCCTCGCCTGTGCCCCCCCATCACTTTCAACAATTATTCATTCCCACCCGTACGATATGCCAGTTGCACTGTTCTCAAAGCTGAAAGCTTATCATGACGTTCAGTCAGCTGTTCGGCGATTATCCGGTGGAGGGATTCACTTTGACAGTTGAGTAAATTGTTTTGATTGAACTACCATGTTTCATTTTCTTCTTAAAGACATTCCCTCAATGTTTTTTGCTTTGTAGCTTCCATAGCAAATGAAATGTTAGTTATAGCACGGATGGCAGTCATGTGGTGTGAATCTAGACCGATGTACTAGGAATTAGGTCAAAATTTAAGATGCAAGAGTATCTCAATACCATACACCATTTTGCACTTGTGCTATCCAGCCGTGGTGTGGTTCCAACCATCTATATTCACAACAAGATCACTCAATTATGCACTTGCATTCTCTCCACGTCCCACCATTTCTCCTTCGCCTCATCCTCCAAAATTATGACGGTCCAGATAAAGTGGTTCCAAGGTTTCTTCAACAAGTCTGGAGGACGAAGAGAACCAGGCAGCAGCAGGAGTATCAGGATTGACTTAACTTTCAAAAATTCATCACCCGAAGAATCATTTAGGCTGGCTTTTTCAAAAATGATACTTGGAGTTTTTTCAACTTTGCCCTCCACCTATTTGGAGTTAGACTGTGATATTTGTAGGGGTAATACCTTATACCTCTAGTATTTGTTTGTCATCCCTCAAAATCTTGGGCAATATCTCGAGAGTTTTGCTTTACTACAATAAATCTCCCATAGTGGTTGCTTTTAATACTGGTATTATTGTTTGTGATTTTTGACATAATTTTCTTATGTACAGAGTTATGCATCCCAAAACTCTCTCCAATAAGATTTCAATACAAATCTTCATTTTTGATCATGATAAACACCCTTCCTATGGTTCATCAAGCTATCACCATCAATTTCTGTAGTTATTTTCAGGATTTTCCTGCAATGGTCTAGACTTAGGCTACTAGTATTGATTCTTCCACCCAGATGGTAAGCCCAAACTCAATCCAAGTCCAAAAGGTATTGCACACACATGATTAACAAATCTGATGCCAATGGCAGTGCAACCCACTGCATGAAAAATGATAAAGAGGATAAGAATACTACTGCTACCACATTGCCAGAAACATCAACTATTGCAACACTCCTGAACCATTCCAGTACAATTTCCAACCAGCCCCATCCCTGTCACATGCCAATATCAAGGCTGTGGTCATCATATTCAATGCTTTTGCCACCTTTGATAGTATGCAGAGAATAAATCATTCAGAAAGTGTTCTTTGGTACTGTCACTGGCATGATGAATCTGCTTGTACATCAAGGTGATTTTTAAAAACCATAGTAACTAGAACTGTATGAAAAATTGGACAAAAAAAATACTATTAACTATTTTTTCATTGCTGGGGAGAAAAATGAATTTTCACATAGGACCTTGTAATATATGATATATCAGCAAGTTAGCACCACAAGATTTCTAGTGTTAAAATTATTTGACTTCGCATTTCTGAGACAAAAAATAAATTTCTACTTTGAAATTAGGATTGAAAGTTGAAAGCAAATACATGAAAAATACGTTAATTATAATAAGTAATAGTTGAGGTTATTACCCATTAGTTCAGAATAGCAGGATTTTGATGTGCATTTTTTGCCAATTTGCAGGAAGTCATTGCCACCACAGTCTACAGCATGCATTACTTGGTATGGTTCTTCAAGGTCATAGTCATATTATGATTATGTTAAAATAGCCAAGCAAAAAGCACAATTTTTTTGTCCTCCAACCTCCAATTGGGTAAAATAAAACTCGCTTAAACCACAATCACAACATGTACAGTCATCTACCACCTACCAACCAACAAACAACAGCATCCTGTGTTCTGTCACACATGCACCTTGGTATTGTTTACAAAAATACATGTGCTTATGACATTTTATTGGCATGTAAATTTGCAACCACTGAAGGATACTCAGATGCATAATATAGGAAACAAAATGATAATCATGTTGTCAAGGCATGGAACAATTTGGTATTGACAGACAATTTTGCAGCATCCTACTTTGCCAAACCACTGCTGCATCAATGTCACAACAACTTTTGCAAAAATTTAGTGACACCAGTTAGAATCAGACATAATGAATTTGTAGTACTATTTTATCACTTCAACTTGCTTGATGGAAAATAACATAATTTGCAGTGCCCATCATGGTGTATGCGTAGGAATATCGGCATCCACGCACAATGATGGCCTCTTGCATGCTGCAGCTTCCACGTGTAGCTGACACGTGTAACAAGAGTTGTAGTGCAACTACCACTCTACGTAGCTACTGGCCAGGGCTTGTATGGAGTACGTATCTAAGAGGGTACCGTAGATTCGGACCCTTCTTGACATCAGAAAGATATTTCACTGTCGTGTTGCGAGTGTTGTTTCATCAAAAGTAGATCTTTCATAAACATAATTTTAACATTTTCAATTCATCAACATCTTTCAATTCTATCGAATTAATTGTGTAACTCCCGCAGGGTAACGCAAAAGTGACTGAGGCAAGGAGGGATGACAAGAGGAAACTAGCAAGTAAAGTGTTATAAACAGTGACTGAAATGAAAAATAGAGAAATAACTGGTTTGCAAAAATCATAGCACACAGTGAGGAGCAACAACAAAATGATAAGTGGCATAGTTTAACAAATTAAAGAATGTCAAGTCTCTTGCCATTTAACAGTAGTTGCCAGAATGTAGTGTGCGCTCTATTTATTATTTGTTAATGGTGATATTAACTTACATTTTGCTTCCCTTTCTTTACTCAGAATCAGTAAAATAGTGGTGTCACACCGTATGACCATCAATAACACAAAAGCAAGGTGTGCTTACAAAGACAAACGACTCTTGGACCTTAAAAAAGCAACCTGTGCTCTCAATGAGGCCGTTCCTTACAGTGTACGTAGAGCACAGACACAGACGGTCTGTGTTTGTGATCTGTGGACATAAGTAAACTCTGCATCCTTACAGTACACGACAGCCACAGACCGTCTGTGTCCGGGAGCATCCCCCCAGATCCCCCCATCCCCCGTCCTTACAATGATGAGGATGCGGGAATTTTCGGTCGCTTTTTCGGGCCTCGCCGCCCCCCTTTTCCTTTTTTTTTCGTGTTCGACCATGACGAGTGCGGAAGTCTCGACGCGGCGCTACACATATCATAGTGTAGCGCCGTCAATACGCGGCGTAATTTAATTCTAATTAAATATTCTTAATCTCTATTTAAACGCGCTTAGAATATAGTAACCGCAGTCGTTTATTAAAAATTAGAAGGTTACCTCTATTACTATTTAAGACAGGCTATTTTTGACGCTTTTATCATCAA
>JALLBB010000235.1:0-19317 GCA_036939735.1 Discostella stelligera | reverse complement strand
ATCGCTAATCGCAAAAAAAATAATTCTCACAGACAAATAGGACTTTAAACTCGTAGCCAAGAGCAGGTGGCAGGTGGTGGCCGATGCAGTGAGCACTGTAGGGTACCGTACCTACCTTAACCACACAGGCATTGAAAGTCACTTTGCTTATGTATGCAATAAAAGCAATAACAGACTTCCCTAAAAATAAGAAGAATCACATGGCTCTTGACGAGCTCGAAGACCTGGAATCCATGCGACGCCGTATTCGAGAGGAGGCTCGAATAAAACGCGAATATGAATTGAAACGTCGGCGGAAAAAGGCGGCATCGCGTCGTCGAAAGCGATTGCGAGAAGGGGGAGGCGACGACGATGGTGATGTTGAAGACGATTCGTCGTCCTCGTCTTCGAGCAGCGCCGATCTTTTAGCGTCGTCACCATCGCCATCTCCGCCACCCCCGCAGCTGGATGATGCCGACAAGGAGATCAAAACTTGTGTGAAAACGAATTCACATGTTGGGGGATCCTCCATCGCATCGCAATGCCCGACTTCGTTGAAAAATAGGGGTACCAGAGGGATGCAATCATCATCGACTTCTCCTTCCGCAGTTGCAGCAGCTAAAAGGACCAATTTCAACGTAGAATCCTCCTCCGATAGCGATATTGATATGGCACAACTGGCCAAACGTATCGTGGAACAAAAACAGGTGGTGTTGACGGGAAGAGGTAATTTTTGCCATAGCAGCAAGCACAACAAAAGCAACGACAAAAGTAAATGCAACATTCAAGACAGCACCCGCCATAATAGATCAAACTTGCGTGTACCGTGGAGTGATGATAGTTCAGAGGATGATACGGAGCACTTGTCAACTACACCTCCAATAAAAAAGAGAATGAGCGATTTCTACGAGACAAGTAAATCGATGCACTTGGGTAGCGAAATGTCAAGTCGGTCGCGCGAGGAGGAGACTGAGGCAAGTACTCGCGCAATTGGTAATTCTGTAGAAACTAGTTCAAACAACGCAAATAGCATTGTTCAAAGGGCAGTGGTCAAATCTCATCGCCAGTCATTCAAAGGAATGGAATTACATCCACCATCTGCCATGGAACAGCAAACAATACATAGTCCACAAAAGAAGGATGAGAACACAAAATCAGTTCAAGAAGTCCATATTACAATCAACAGATCCGGTTCTTCTCATTTGTCAAATGCCTTGGAAGATTCCATTAAGTCAGGAGCCACTTTGACAACTAATTCACCCAAGACTGATCAATGGGAATGCTCTATAAACTCAGCGTCGGACAAGACAATGGACTCAGATCCGATCATAGGAAGCGATGTTCGACACAAACAACCCAATGTCACTTGGTCCACACACAAGCAATGCCTTCTTATTCGATCAGTATTATCTTCGTATTCCCCGCGAGACAAAGTTGCAGGATTCGACTTGGATCAAACACTTGTCAATTGGCGATGTGCAGGTTGGCCAAGCAAGTCGGAACATTACGAATTGTGGAATTCCACAGTCATTGATACATTACGCAAATTGTATGACGACGAGGGATACACTTTGGTTATATTTTCCAATCAGGGTGGGATTAAGAGTGCATTGGGCGGGAAAAAGGCTGGAACGGTCAAGGGCATTATTGATTGGATTGCCGAGATTGTTGCTAGGCCGTTATTTGCCATTGTTTCTACCAAGATTAATTCTGGCTATCACAAACCCAGTCCTAGTATGTGGGAGGTGTTTGAGGAAATATGCAATTTTGGAAAACTAGCAAGTCCCGAGAGATCGTTCTTTGTCGGTGACGCCGATGGCTCCGGTGATCAGCATCAGCAGACAGGAACAGATAAATTATTTGCAGAGAAGGTGGGAGAGTTGCGCAATACGACGATGAAATTCCATACACCCTCGATATACTTTGGTTCGAGTAATATTGATCGACGTCGAAGTCGTACGACTGTTATCGATGCACCGCCTACCTTGCCTCAAGAGGCGATTCGTGCACGCGCTGCATTGTTGGGGGGGTATCTTAAGGGTCCAATTTGCTTGGTCCTTGTTGGTGTCCAAGGCTCGGGAAAGAGTACGTTTTGTCAATCTCTCGTCAATGGAACTGGGGGCGATCGATGGGCTCAATTTAGTCAGGACACGATAAACAATGGACGACCAGGGACGCGACAGGCAGTCGAACAGGCAGCGCAAAATGCGATGCAAAGTGGTAAAAATGTTGTAATCGATCGTATGCATTTAGATGCCGAGCAACGACACCATTTTATTGAGTTGGGACGACAATGTCAAGTCCCAGTTCATTGTTTGGTGATAACGGCAACAAAGGAAGAAGTTGAAGCTAGAGTGTTAAATCGCGTTAACCATCCAGGTAAGGTGGAAGGCGAATATGGGGCCCGAATAGCTGCGGCATCACTTTCAAGATTGGTACCACCACAGTATAGCGAAGGGTTTGAATTAATTAGTTATTTATGGGACATAGATGATCATCTACTTCACTCTTATCGAGTGGTTGGGGGTTTCTCGGTGTTGCCTATGGTCAAGAAGTACAAGTTGTGCAATGCTGGAGAATTTTCACTACCCATGATTACGTACGGGACGATGAATCTCAAGGTACTAGAAGCGGAGTCACTTGTTTCTCAAGCATTGCAGATGGGAGTAGCATCCGTGGATACTGCACCAACCTACGGTAATGAGCGAGAAGTGGGAAGCGCGCTGAATTCGGTTAATAGTATCATCGTCACGATCAAGGTTCCAAAGCGTGCAACAAATGCGGAACAAGCTCGTTTCGAAGTTATGCAAAGTCTTTCTATGATGCAACGCTCACGAGTTGACATTATACTGCTTCATTGGCCATGTGACTTCATCGAGGCAGGCACGTTGGCTGCTGTGTGGAAAGAACTTGAAGCCATGAAAAATGAGGACTTGTGCTCTGCTATTGGTGTTTGCAATTTCACAGCGTGGGCATTGAAAATTCTTCTCTCGGACTGTACGATTAAGCCAGCATTAAATCAAGTGGAGCGCCACCCGCTTCTGCCGCAATTGGATTTGCTGGAGTTTTGTTACTCTCAAGGTATCGCACTTCAGGCGCACACGGCTTTAGGAAACGGTAGCGAACTATTATTGAGGAACAAAACTATTGCTCGTATTGCGCGAGAGAATGAAATTTCACAAGCCCAAGGTAAGTAGCCACGTCAGGAGCTTGGTCTGCGTATATGCGCATCCTAATGTGATCGTGTGTCAAGTTTTGCTGTCCTGGAATTTGCAGCAACACATACCCGTGGTGACAACGTTTTCCTCAGAACAACACGGTAGTGAGCTAAATGTTTTGCTTCTGGGAGACATCAGAAAATTATCGCCGCAACAAATGAAGGCAATAGATGATCTCGGAAATGATAATCATCATCGATTTGTCTCACCACCATTCATGTTTCGTCGGGGTGCACCCTACTCGTGGGGTTAGACTTTTGCGAGTTCACTGGAATAGACAACTGGAAAGTACAAAAACAAGGATCAAATTCTGCTCTGCACAGCTCAGGGGTGACTGATTGATCCCACTTCTTCTTCTACTCCAATGATAATTCTCAGAGATAGCCAATAGCGAAATTAAAAGAGAGCGTAATTATGTGGGAAAAAGGTTTTAATTTGTCATTGTACATTCTCCCTTGGCTCAATGCTCAAGCCCACAGTTGCTGAGGTTTTCGTTCTATCAAGGCAACGAATGTTCAATGGAGGAGCATGGAAAAAGACAACGGAAAAGCATCGCTTCAATGGAGGAAAATTGTCGGTGACAAGTCAAGTAAAGGCTTACCATGGAGTTCAACGGTAGTTCAAGAACGTTCACGTCATCAATCCTCGACGTTTAATAGCGGCTTCAGTGCTCGGGAAAAAATAAATGAGACAATCGGACTACAACCCGCTAAAGATGGAGAAGGAGCTCCAAACTGTCGGAGTGATGCAATGCCATCAAAGCGAGAGGTCAAATGCAATAGGATTGCCGTGAAGAAATGTCACATTGCACAGACGAAGAAGGCTAAATACTCGCATCTATTATCATCTCAAAAACATGTCATGCCTAAAGAAGAGGACACAAGCCCCATCGTGTACAAGTCCGAGAAATGTCAAGGCAGGAAAGAGGTGGCGGTTCTTTGGCTTCAACAATTTAAGTGAACACTAACGTAAAATAACGATGAAACTGATTTTTTTACACGCAGCTGCAAGGCGTCCTTCTTTAGTCGACTCAATTATCTTTGCCGCAATTCTTGCATGACTCCTGGAACAAATTGAACGCGAGCAAGAAAGAACAACAACTCGTTGTGGTTGTGCACGGAACATAACTTCTTTTCGAACATTGGTTGAACTTCCTCGACGTAAGTAGCACGTGTATATGCAGTTAGTCTCTTAAGTTTTAGTGGTTGTCAAATGACAATATGTGGCTTTCAAATGTTATCAACCTCCGGCACTCATCTCATTTACTTCTTTTTCCGCTTCACGCAATCCCGACCATGCTTTTCGAAGTTGGCTTTGGCTATGGGAAATTTACAGTGTTGACAGTACCGGAATCCCTTCCTGATTCGGCATGCGGGATGGGAACACTGAAGCTCATCGCCGTGCTTGATTTCATCGGGTATGACAAAATAGGCTGAGCTGCGATTGTGATCGGCGGGCAATCCTCGCGCTTTGCAGGGTATACGCTTCTCCACGGCAAAAGCTTTCTTCTGCTCTCCAGCGACTGCGCTGGCCAAATCTCTTGCAATTTTCTCTGACGTTGTGTGAATGTTCGACTTCTTCTTGGAAGGCTCTTGTTGGACCTTCTCCAAATGAATGGCAACAGCAGACGATTCCTGATTCGACTGACTATTATTTATGATGGGAGGCGTCAACCTCATGGCCGCAGTCATCGCATCATCCAATTTCTTGAAGATATTATTCGGTTCCGTTGTGTGAAGATTTGTCTTGGGGAGATTCTCAATCTCCTGCAGTGAACCCTCCAACTCACCGGCAATCTTCCGGGCCGAGGCTTGAATATTATCGGTTGACACTTTGTTGTCCCCTTCAACCAACTTGCGACCCAATGGGACTGGGGACGTTGTCGTTGACCTGCCACCAGGTTTGTCACAAGACAACTCTGTAACAGACGAATGAGTGGCAACCTTCAATTTGTCTCCCTTTACAGATTTTTTTTGTTTGGAATCAGTTTGCCTCATGTCATTCGTATCAAATTTCCTCTTCTTGTGAGAATACGGGCTAGCTTCAACGTCAAGAACAGCAGTTGATCTCGCTGGAGATGAGGGAATTCGAAAGGAATCGAAGGGTGGTGAAGTTTTGTTTTTGTTCGCTGGTTTCGCACTCTCTTTCACTGTCAGCTTTTTCTTCCTTTCCCTCGCTCTTGCATCCTTGCCAAGATCCACATCAACGGACTCGTCCTCGATTTCAACCCCAATCGAGCGATCACCACCTCCTTGACGACGAGCATCGCCGTCATCTGAATCTCGACAATCTCTCATTACATCTGATCCTGAATGATCCACTTTGGCGATGTTGGCATTCGAACTCGCTTGTATCCTCGTGGTCGTCGAGGTATTCCTTGTGGGATGAACCATGTCACTCCCACCACTGCTCGACGCATCCCACCCACCGCCATTGCTGGCACGAGCGCCCGCGTCTCCGCCGCTACTGCTGCTGCTATTGATATCACGACGCTTGCCCACGCCGCCCTCCAAAGGCAATGAATTTATGACCGTGTTCGGTAGGATGTACCCACGGTTCTCGTCGTCCCTCGCATCCCCACCGCGTCCACGGGAGCCGCCTATGCTGCTGCTGTTGTCGCTGCTGAAATGACTTTTTCCATCAGTAGATAATTCGTAATCAGCAACCCTGCCGGGAAAGTTGTCATCTTCAACGCAATAACAAATATTGGTTCGCGATTTGACCACCGGCGAGGGCAATGCTGTAGATTGAGTAGTAGAAGCGCCTCCTATCATCGAATGATAACGCAACTCGATGAATGTGGTTGTGGAATGGGCAACAACACCAATGGAATGGACGATTGTTTCATGTGCTGCGAAGCAAGTTGGAGTCGCGGTGGTGTTATTGGTGTTGGTATTGAATGATGAAGCGTTCGACTGCTCAGAATTATTATTATCGACGTCATCAGGATGATCTTTCGATTGGCAGATAGATACATTGATATCCAACAATGCATCTATAATTTCATCCGCACTACTTCTTGGTTGTTGCATCTGTCTTCGTGTTCTCCTCCAAGTGGGGAATATCAGTGTCGCGTATCCGTATCCAAATCTCAATCTATAGGCAGTGAATCTCTGCTGATTGGGGTGTAACTGCACAAGTAGGGGAAATAGTCGTGATGAATTCGATGCTTCAATGACAGAATCGTTGAAGATGCGTTGGCTGAACTGTGCCCATGTTTCAGACCCAGCGGCGAGTGTGGCCATGGGAAAACAATTCATGTGGCTGTAGACATTATCATGGTCGTCGTCGTCGTCGCTGCTGTTCGAGGGAGCATCGTTCTGTTCAACTGCAATGCCACTGTCAACAACGACGATGTGGCGACGGATGATGAATTTGCAGTAGTACTTGCTCGGTGTCATCTTGTGTTATGGTAATCACGAGCACACACCAAGTCAAGTCGAAAGGCTCTTACTGCCAATCGCTGTCATTGTCATCACGAACAGTGTGTTGTCGTGTCGTTCGTCGATCGGGCAGCAGGTGCCAGGACCGGCGGCGGCAGCGGCAACAAAAAAGCAGCGGCGTCTGTCTGTCCTCCCGTGCCTGGTACACGTGTCGCAATCCGCGCCAACTCTCTGCCTCTTTCGCCTCCACAAAACAATCTTTCTTCGTTTTGGCGCGCTGTGTGATGGCCGACAACAACATGACGATGACTGCTGGATAGACGAGGTCTGCATGCACCACCATCCCGCTCCAACATACTACCTCTAGTACAGCATCCGTCGTAGCGACGAATCTTCCCCACACAATGAAAAGAGACGATACATCATCGTAGCATCTCCGTCCCGCCGCCCCGGCAACGTCAACGAACGAAGCAGTACTATTCATCGCCATGACAATTCTCCATTATTATCGTCGCACCGAGACGCCGCACTCTCTCCTCCCCAAGGTCATCGAACGCCTCACTCAGTCATTCGGACGGGAATATGTCACTTCCCTAAATATAATTGTGGAAACGGAGCTCTGTTTCAATGTTCAAATCGATTCCGACCTCGATGACACGTCGAAATCTCGTTTGGAATGGCTACTCGGCGAGACATTTGGTCCTCCGGGTGGATTATCATTAGAAAAGAGTGCCTTTCAATTGCCCGATGATACGGATCATCCGGAGACCGCGATCATGGAATTCGGCCCGCGTATGACCTTTGCGTCGGCATTCTCTTCCAATGCCACTAGCATCTGCGCGGCATGCGGACTGTCCAATATCACTCGTCTGGAACGTTCTCGTCGATATCGCTTTACCGTCGCGTCGATCCATCATCCTCCTCCATTCGAGGAGAAGTACCAGGAATTCGAGAAAATTGTAATTGCCCTCAAGGCCATATTGCACGACCGCATGACCGAGGAGGAATATCTCGAACCGATCACCTCCTTCGAGAGCGGCGCCAAGACGGATCCGGTGGTGCGCGTCCCAATCATGAAGGAGGGACGCGCGGCACTCGAAAGGATTAACGAAGAACGAGGATTGGGATTCGATGAATTCGATTTGGATTTCTACACCAACTTGTTCAAGGTGAGTTGACGACGACGTCGCGGTGGTGTGGAATGCACTGCTACCTTCCCCTTTCGTCGATTTCCAAACTAACCCTAAGTTTCGTCATGTCCAACGTTTCTGTTCCATCCACTCTCTCTCTCTCGCGCATCCAGGAGAAATTGGGTCGCGATCCCACCGATGTCGAGTGTTTTGACATGGGTCAATCCAATTCCGAACATTCCCGACATTGGTACTTCTCCGGAAAAATGATCATCGACGGCGTCGCCAAGCCGGATACGCTGTTCCAAATGGTCAAGGCGACGTTGCCTCCCGGCGACAAACCCAACAATTCCATCATCGCCTTTCACGACAATAGTAGCAGCATCCGTGGATATACGGTAAACGCCCTGGCACCGACGTCGGTATCCGGACCGGGAAGGGTCGGCATCGAAACCAAAACGCTGCATCCCATCCTCACCGCCGAGACGCACAATTTCCCGAGCGCGGTGGCGCCCTTCGCGGGCGCCGAGACCGGCACCGGCGGACGACTGCGGGACGTCATGGCCACCGGACGCGGCGCGCACGCCGTCGCCGGCGTCTGCGCCTACTGCGTCGGGAACCTCCAACTGCCGGGATACGATTTACCGTGGGAGGATGCCACCTTTCGGTATCCGTCCAACTTGGCATCGCCGCTGGATATCGAGGTGGAGGCATCCGACGGTGCGTCCGACTACGGCAATAAGTTCGGCGAGCCGGTGATACACGGCTTCACGCGCAGCTTCGGATTGCGCCTACCCTCCGGGGAACGATTCGAATGGGTCAAACCCATCATGTTCACTGCCGGAGTCGGTTCGCTCGACGGACGGCACACTACCAAGGGCGAGCCCGAGAAGGGTATGCTTGTCGTGAAAATTGGTGGTCCGGCCTATCGTATTGGGATTGGGGGCGGTGCCGCTAGCAGCCGCGTGCAATCGAGCGAGAATGCCAATCTGGACTTTGATGCAGTACAACGTGGAGATGCGGAGATGGAAAATAGGATGAATCGACTCATGCGCGCCTGCTGCGATTTGGGCGATGATAATCCGATCATCAGCGTCCACGACCAAGGTGCTGGAGGGAATGGGAATGTTTTGAAAGAGATTGTGGAGCCGGCAGGCGCCGAGTATGACATACGAAAGGCACGTGTTTGTGGGTTGTAACTCTTTCAGCTGCGCATGCTCTTGTTTTCACTCAGCTACTCTCGCATAATCATTCTAGGTTTACGTTGGCGACAGCACCCTCTCCGTCCTCGAAATTTGGGGAGCGGAGTATCAAGAGAATAACGCTCTTCTCATCCGTCCATCGTCGGAGGCCATGTTCAGGGAAATTGCCGATCGAGAGAACTGTCCTTTCCGCATCTTGGGTACGGTTACCGGCGATGGACGGGTAGTGGTAAAGGATTCCGCGGATGGCAGTACCCCCGTCGATTTGCCGTTGGAGTTGGTTTTGGGCAAGATGCCCCAGAAAACTTTTACGGATAGTCATGTGGATAACAAGCTCAAACCGCTCGAGTTACCGGATGGAACCACCGTCAGGACAGCCGTAGACCGCGTGTTGCGCTTGCTATCGGTGGGATCGAAGCGCTTTTTAGTGCACAAGGTAGACCGATCCGTCACGGGATTAGTCGCACAGCAACAGTGCGTCGGTCCACTGCAGCTCCCTCTTGCAAATGTCGGCATTGTGGCTCATACTCATTTCGGAATAACGGGAACTGCCGTGGCATGTGGCGAACAACCCATCAAGGGACTGGTCAACTCTGCGGCCATGGCGAGAATGACAGTCGCCGAGGCCATGACGAACCTGATGTGGGCGAAGATATCTAGTATTGAAGACATCAAGGCTTCTGGGAATTGGATGTATGCCGCGAAGCTTCCGGGTGAAGGAGCCAAGATGTATGATGCTTGTGAGGCATTGCGTGATGCTCTGCTTGCGCTTGGGGCTGGGATTGATGGAGGCAAGGACTCTCTCTCAATGGCCGCTATGTGTGGTAACGAGTTGGTCAAGGCTCCTGGAGAGCTAACTTTGACTTGTTACGTCACCTGTCCCGACGTGACCAAGACAGTCACGCCAGATTTGAAATGCCCTCAAAAGTGCGGAGGCAAGACGCATTTGTTGTTCGTCGACTTGGGTGGAGGAAAGGCTCGAATAGGAGGCTCGTCACTTGCACAGGTCTATGGTCAAATTGGCGATGAAAGTCCCGACGTTGAGGATCTTGATATCTTAAAGAAAGCCTTTTTGGTTGTGCAAGAATTGATCGAAAAGCGTATGATACTTGCTGGACATGATCGGTCTGATGGAGGATTGGCAGTGGTTTTGATGGAAATGGCGTTTGCAGGAAACTGCTCAATTAGTGCTGTCATTCCAGAGACGTATCCTGGCGCCGGTGAAATTGGCACTCTGTTCAACGAAGAGGCCGGTATCGTGCTCGAAGTATCCAACGAGGCTCTCCAACCTGTTATGGCGGCGTTTGCGGATAAGGGAGTCACTTGCATTGAAATTGGAACCGCAGCTGCGGGCGGAGACTCGATCAAGATTTCAATAGGCTCCTCTCCTCCATGCATCGATGAGAAGATGACGGTACTACGCGACCAGTGGGAGGAGACTAGCTTCCGTTTGGAGCATCGTCAACGCAATCCCGAATGTGTTGCACAGGAAGAGGCGGGGCTGAAGTATCGAAAGGCTCCAGAATGGAAGTTGACATACACTCCTGAACCTACTGATGCTGCCATAATGAGTTCCTTAACAAAGCACAAGGTTGCTGTGATTCGTCAGGAGGGGAGTAATGGCGATCGGGAAATGCTGTCAGCATTCTTATCAGCTGGCTTTGAGCCGTGGGATGTCACCGTTAGTGATCTTGTGAATGGCCGTGTAACATTGGATGATTTCCGTGGCATCGTTTTTGTTGGCGGATTCTCATATGCCGATGTCCTTGATAGCGGAAAGGGCTGGGCGGGAGTCATTAAATTCAATGACAATGTCTTCAGACAATTCGAAGCATTCCGAACGAAGAAGGGCACCTTCAGCTTGGGTATTTGTAACGGGTGCCAGCTCATGGCACTGCTCGGATGGATACCTAAAACGGAAGGCTTGCCCGAGAAAATACAGCCTCGTTTACTCGAAAATGCCAGTGGTAAGTTTGAGAGCCGATTCTCCAGTGTAAAGATTGTGGAAAGTCCCGCAATCATGTTCAAGGGGATGGCGGGCTCGTCGCTCGGGGTGTGGGTAGCACACGGTGAAGGCCGGTTTCATTTCCCCGATGAAAAGGTACACGAGCATGCCATCTCCTCGAACCTTGCACCCGTCCGGTATGTCGATGATTCTAACAACGTAACGCAAGAGTATCCGTTCAACCCCAATGGCAGTCCAGATGGGATGGCGGCTTTGTGTTCCGAGGATGGACGTCATTTGGCCATGATGCCCCACCCCGAACGTGTGTTCACCACGTGGCAATGGCCGTGGATGCCGGAGGAATGGAGTGACTACACAGTCGGTCCATGGCTGAAGATGTTCCAGAATGCAAGGGAGTTCTGCGACAATCACTCATAAATAAATCAATTCTTAGATATAAGTACACATGTTATGATGTGGACGAGGACTACATCTATGAGGTCTTCTTCGGGGTCGGTAAATGGAAATACATGATCGATATTGGTCAAGAGGTTCAACCTCAGCCAACACTTCAAACGAATACATGATATATGGAAGCGAATACTGTGATTTCATTTCATGTCTCTCACTCGATGCAAATGAAAATAGATGATAATTCCACGTGAAAACATCAGACCACCCTTCTCACAGCAGACCATGATTATGGACTACAAAGTAGTGGGCCAGGGACATCACGGGAAGAATCACAACCAACACACAAGTCCTCTACTTATTTATATTTTCAGCCCATCCTCCTCCCCGCCGCCAATGCAACCACGACTAGTTGCATCATCATCTGAAACTGGTCCAACATATACTTAGCCGACTTTTGAACTACTAGTTTCATCTCCTCGTCGTGACGATCCATTTCTTGTTGTAACAAGATGTTGTACCGATGGCGTTCCTCGCGGCGAATGGTAGCCAGCACATCATCTTCTTCAACTTGTTCTTCGTCGTCTACTTCAACTTCTTCTTCTTCTTCGTCGTCGTCGTCGTCTTCTTCTTCTTTTACTACTACGTTGTCGTCCTCGTCATCGGCGTATGAATGTTGCTGATGAGCTATAGCGAAAACATTGTCGTCATTGGCGTGGTTGATGTTGCCGCCATTGTCATTGGCATTGTTGATTCCAAACGTATCAGCGGCAACTACTTGGTCGTTGTTGTTCGTGTTTCCGGTGGCGGCGATGGCATGGTTGTTGCCGACAATGACATTGGTACTGATGCTACTACTACTGACGACGGGAAGACGAGCTTGAGAATTCTTCGTTGCCTTGCGACGGCGCTGGATGTCCAAAACGCGTTGCAGGTAGCTCGGGCGACGGGCTTGGTCATCGCCGGGGCATGCAACTGCTACTGCTCGACAACGGCGAAAGGTCTTGGCCCACTGCCGATTGAGAGATTCGGCGTGTCGATTACGATCGGGATAATTTTGGGCGTGAAGTTGGGCCACCATCATCCATCCCCCGTGAGATCGAGGACGGATTTGATCGACGGCGTCGCAGAGACTGTGGATTTCATCGTCGTCGTAGGGGGCTCTGGTCAAACGAGGAGGAGGAGAGGGGGCAGGCAACAACATGTTGTTGTTGTTGTTGCTGTTGCTGCTGGCGGAGGCGGCGGAGGCGGAGTAGTGAGCCATGATGATGATGATGATATTGTGGCTGAGGGAGGGTGGGGTATCTATTCTCTCGAGAGAGGAACGATATCTATTCTCTCGAGAGAGGAACAAATGGAAAAAAAAAGAGAGGGAAGAGAGAGAAGAGAGAATGGCGGGAGCGAACGAACAAATCAGGCGGCGGCCGGCGCGCGGCGCATGTTAGTTGCCGCGTCACCATCACCATGCTAGATGAAGATACCCCCACAAACTGTTGACAGAAAAAGATATTATGCAGTACCACGAGATAGTCATTGTTTGGCTGAGCCTATTCTTTGGCATCGGCATCGCTCCATGCCAATGTTTCGATCTCTCCTCGCCTCGAACTCACAGTCGCCTCTCCAACGCCGCCAAATCATCAATAATTCGAGGCCTGCCGCTTCTCCTTCATGCCGCAAATGAAAATGATGGCGAAGAATCCACTAGTATATCCTCTTCATCATCGTCGTCGTCAACAACAACAACTTCACTCTATCAGCCAATTCCATCCAACAAACCATGGACATTTGGGATACTAACTTCGGGATTCCCACCGCAACAACTACTCGTACCAATCGTCAAGTTTATTACCTTTCAAGTGTGGCGTCTCATGATGAATGAATTGGTAACACATGACGAGCAGGGTCGATTCATACGTGAATCGTTTCAGGTGGGGAATAATCCTGCGCCCTTATCTTTACCATCCGATGGCAGGGATGCTGATTTCATACCGAGGTACAAATTGTACTTGGGAAATCCCTGTCCATGGTGTCATCGAGTGAAGGCAGCCGTGACACTATTGGAATTGGAACGCGATATACCCATTACTATGCTGATTGATAATGCCGAAAAGGCAAGCAAAGGTGGTTGGATTCTGACCGATCCTACTCCATCCGATATCCATCTTCCCAAGGTATTAATCAAGGGTGATCTCGCCGGCGTTTACAATTATTGTTATCGTGATATCTTGCCAGAGGGAGAGCGGTACAGTGGTCGGTGCACGGCACCACTTTTAGTAGACGTATCTTCGGGGAAAATTGTCAGTAATGAATCCAATGAGATAATGGTCTTATTGAATGATTATGCACGACGACGGCGTGGTAGTAGTAGTAGTACTAGTAGTAGTACGGAGCAAGGACTAGATCTTCGGCCTGTGGGAATGGAAGACGAATTGGACAGGGCGACAAAGCATTGGTTTGATTTACTATGGAATGCATCATATCGCTGTGGATTCGCAACTTCTCAATTAGCTTATGATGAGGTGAGACACTACAGCAGTCATTCACTTCATCATTATTTCTTTGATATCATCAAAACTCAAGTGCGCGTAACTCTATCAAATTGCGCCATCTCTGCATAGGCTGCCGCCAATGTTCTTCGAGGATTAAATGAATTGAATCAACATCTTGCCACTTCTTCTTTTCTTGTGGGAAATTCACTAACCGAGGTAGATCTCAAGAATTTTGCATGGGTCACGCGACACGATTATGCCTACACTGTCATCTTCAAATCACCAGGGGGTAGAATCGCCCAATATCCCAACATTGCGTCATATGTTAAGAGATTGGTCACGGACTATCCAAAATTGTTGGACACGGTGGATATGCCAGATGCGTGCGGATCGTACTATCGTCAACTGTTCATGTTGAATTTCGGTCGAATCGTGCCACATATTCCGAGCATTCGCGAATGGGTGACAGGATTATGATGGAATTTTAACTATTGTTATCTCTAAGAGAAATCTCAAAGCCTGTGTTGATGAAAACAACAGTCCCGTGTGGATCAAACTATTTGCAAATCATGATAACAAATCAAGTCGAAAAGTACGTGCTTTTCTCTCCCTCGATACACTCGTGTGCACGCGACCGCCTCACTCTTGAGTAGAGGGCGACAGATGTCTACCGTTTCTCAAAACTTCTTCTTCCCTCCCGCCACCAAGGCGCACGCTCCCATCCCCAACATCACATTGCCCAATAGACCATACCAAGTTCCTCTGGCCAATGGATACTTGTATCGTTTGGATGGATCGCCATCCTCACAGCATTCCGCATATCCCTTGGAGAGATAGTACCGACCGACCGAGTAAATCAACGTGCTGATCCCGGTAGTAATTGGGAATACCAATGATCCAACATATCCCGAGATTGCGGCCAGAGTAAATGTTTCGAAGATGTGTTGGTGCGATCGTTGGACGCAATTGAAGGCTCTGGCGTGAGCGGATGTTCCTTGGGCATATAGGTTGCTAATATTATAGGAGAGGGTGTGGGAGAAGAGGGGAAGTAATAATATGAGACGATGCGCGAAGGGCGGGTGCACGTGTAAGTGCACGATTCGCGAGCTAAACGAACAATGAACAATACCATCTCTCGAGTCGTCGACTCGCGATACTTACGGAAGCAAGTAACGTTCATCCACTTCCGTCTCTCCGTCCTTCTTGGCCAGCTCTGCATACTTGGTACGCGCCTTTCCCACCTGGAACCCGTGCATCATGGTCCAGAAACCGGTGCCGATGAGGATGGTGGGAGTAATGGCCATGAATCGTCCATGATGATTGCTGCCACTGCTGCTGCTACCGAGGGAGAGTTCGAGGGCAGCGGCGGCACTGGTCGTGCCAGCGGTGACGAGGAAGAATTTGTACATGGTCGTGTGTGGTGCAGTGGATGTTTGCGAGCGAGGTAGAGAGGGGCTTCGATAATTCTAATACTAAGGTGCTTGCTTGGTGCTTTGCTTTGCTTTGTCGACGTCGTCGATCTTTTGCTTGGTGGAGTTGGAGCTCTTCGCTCTTTTTCGTGATTTCGTTTTTTGGATCCGGATCTCTCGCTCGGATCTTTGGTTTTGTTTTCTCGGGGGAGCGCCGCCCGGGGGCAAGAAGTATTTTGGGGGCTGCCCCGGGGAGACGCCGACGACGAACGAATGCCGCCGAAACCAAAAAAAATAGTAAGTGGCAGTGACCATGGCGACCCACTACCCACTACTCTCTAGAGTAGAGAGGAGTAGCAGAGAGCGCTCGAGCTCTTGTGTATAATAAATACTACTGGCTTTGACGACAACCAAACAGCTTCATTAATTATATTCACCACTTAATTATCCGACCAATTCAATCGAAATCAAAAGCATTGACCATGACAGAATCCAAAGCCAGCAAGAAAAAAGAGGACTCCACCTCGTCGCATTCTTCAACAGCCATCACTACCCCACCATCGACTGTCAAATATCCTCCGCTGGAGGCTTCGGCCCGCCGTCTCGAGCGTCTCTTTGGCGGAGGTGGATCTGCCAGCCCTCACAATGCTACTTCTACAGCTACAACCACAGCCTTCACCATGATGACCAACCAAACCAATCCGACCAAAATTCTAAAAAAGTGGCTTGGCTCCACTTCCACTTCCAATACCACCTTGGCACAAATTGCGCATTGCGCTGAAGTCGCTCTAGATCCCGCTGGTCCATGCGCCACTGGACGAGAAATGTTGATTGGCCTAGTCAGCCAACAGGAACGGGAGGCCGTGCTCACTGACTATATTAGGGCGACAACTCCGACATCAACGACAATCAAAAACGAGGGGGAGAAGAAAAGTGCCAATGACGATGCGAAAGAAGATGCAATGAAGGTCGATTCCTCACCTTCTCCATCATCATCGCCAACACCCATCTATCTCATTAACTCGTGTCGTGAAATCGAATCGTGGCTCATCTCCCTCACCGTGCTTGTGCAGTGGCATTCAAAAAATTACACGGAGGCATACGAATGGTCCGAAAAAGGCTTGAAGCTGCTCGATGCGCATTTGGCGGACTGCTCGACTGCCATCAGTACCACAGCGACATCCGCCGGGAGTGGCGGTGGTGCCGTTGGCGGTGCTGGAGCGGGAGGACTCTACCCCCTCTTGGCGCGTCTCCTTCGTTACCGTTCGCTCGCCCTCGAATCCCTCCCTCGCTCCACCCGCACGGCCATCCTGGCCCACCAGCGTTCCGAGCTGTCCCACCGACACACCACGGCTGTTTTACGTCAAGATGCCGATGTGAGCGCTACGGTCCTCAACATCTTACTGCGGGATCTATTGACGGGAGATCAAGTGGAACAAGCCCAAAAGCTGTTGAGCAACGCTTCGTTCCCCACCGAAACGGCGAGCAATAATCAACTACTACGATATTTGTACTACTCGGGACGGATCCAAGCGCTGCGCCTCGAATACACTCAGGCCTACTCGAATTTGAGTCAAGCACTGCGCAAATGTCCCACCAATACCGGATTGGGATTTCGCATCGCCGTGCAGCGACTACTCGCGGTGGTCCAACTCCTCATGGGGGAGATACCGGAACGTTCGGTATTCTTCGGAGAGGGCATGGTGCGGGAAATGAAACCCTACTTGGAAATCGCCCAGGCGGTCCGTCGCGGCGATTTGGCCGTTTTTCACGACGCGGTTCGCGCTCACGCACCGCGGCTGCGATTGGACGGGACGTACACGCTGATTTCCCGACTGGCGCACTCGGTCGTCAAGGCCGGCTTGCGTCGTTTGAAGACCAGCTACTCCCGCATCTCATTGGAGGATGTGGCCGTCCGACTCGGGTTGCCCTCGGCCACCTCGGCGGAATTCGTCGTCGCCAAGGCGGTGCGGGATGGCGTCATCGACGCTACCATCGATCACGAGAAACAGTACGTCCAATCTCATGATTTGGTGGATGTGTATGCCACCGTGGAGCCTAGCGAGGCGTTCCATCGTCGTATTGCGTACTGTCTGACGACGCATAATGATGCGGTGCGGGCGATGAGATACACGCCGGATGCGTATAAGAAACAGTTGGAGGCAAGTCGAGGATTGGGTAGGAGAGGAGGGAGGGGAGGGGGTGGAGACGATGAGGATAAGACGGATGAGGAGAAGGCGAAGGATATTGAGGACGAGTTCGACGAAGATTATTAATCAAGTGCTTTGGTGCAAATTCTACTGGAGCAGGACTCACTCTGCATGGTGAAAGGAGGTACAGGAGGGGGTAGATGCATGGGGAGAGGGTGAACTGCATGCTGATTGGATTCAAAGATATCAATACGTGGAGATTGTTGATATTTAACTCTAAGCATAGAAGAAAGAGGTATCATAACTTTGATCGTGAGCCACCAACTGATGGAGACTCTCTGCCACTTGACGAATTGATACTCCCGCGTCAACACTTCCGTTTGGGCTGTGTGGAATGGGCGTGTTATCAATTCATGATTTCTGCTTACCACATTACCATCGCGCAATGAATTGACCCTACTATCTGCTACTAATACGAATCGTCCTACTCATACTTTTACTACTACTAACCTAAAATTTCTCAAACAATCGATCAGCAAGAAACCAAATACGCGAGCGCAATGCTTATCTCGACCTCTCATCAAACAGGCGCCCTCGACATTATTTCTTGACCTATTTTCTTTGATACACGGTTTACAAAACGTTGCAAGCGGATAACACACAAGTTGCTTGGCTCAAAATCAGGGATCGGAAGTCAATGCAGATTGCTCGATTTCGACAGGAGGAGCAGACGCTTTGAAAATAATGATGTGTCGCTTCCTGCGAAAAGGGCTGCCTCAATTTCAGCCACAATATCAGCATAGTCAGTATTATTCGCCGCTGGGTGCTCCTTGAAGACGAAAAGCATCGCATCGAGAGTCGATGAACAAGAACTGTTGAAGAATGCGTCGGGCACAGATTTATCCCAACCAGGGAGAATTCCACCTGCTGGGCTGGTTTTTCCAAATTGCAAATAGTTCAAAAGACCTGAGATGTATCCATTGCCATTGAATTCTTCCCAACCCCAGCCCCAAGAATTCCAATCCCGAGGAAAAGCTGTCTCGCGCTTCAGATCAGATACGTTAAAGCACTCCTCCATATTCTGGTTTGCTACTTTGATTCTTGCCATGAGGCTAACAGGGTCGATTCCGGATGTGACCAGTTTTGCACCTGAGAGACTAATGTTGAGATCGTCCGGGTGGTTTATTTTGGGGACTAGTTCAGGCGCGGAGAACCCTGCGCCGGTTGTGTAGTATTTTGCGCAGTTCTTATCTCCTTTGTATCCAGTCGGGATCTGTTCTTGATTCAGAACATTCCACTCGGCAGAGGAGTTGTGATGAGAAGAATTCGAGCTTATCACCCACAGCTTGGCATGATCAACCCACACATCCTCTTCTCCGAATGTTGATACGCCGTGGTAGCCAACCCAAACTTCAGCCTCGCCACCCAAACATTTGTTGAAAACTACTTTCTTCACTTCATTATTATCTGTGTAGTCATTTTCAAAGAATTCTTTGGGAACAGGCTTATCCCAGCCATACAAATATTTGCTTGGCATTGGGATTGCATGACCCAAGAAGCTCAACAGACCTGATACATAGCCATTCGAATTAAATTCGACCCAGCCATAGCCTCTTGTGTACCAATCCATCCAGGGATACGCTTGATATTGGAGAATGGTTTTGAAAAAGTTGTCATTCATTTTCTTGTTTGCCCTATCAACTTGTGCTTTGAAAGCCGCAGGGTCGTCGGTCTGCATTACAAACACAGCATTGTGAAGCGGATAGCTTACATCAACTTTTCGGTTGATCTCTCCGACTAAATTTTTCGCCTCTTCTCCCGCACCGATTGAATAGAATTTTGCAAACTTCCTATCTCCCTTGTAACCAGTCAAAGTCATGTTTCTTGGCACTGGCTTCCAAGTACCAGGAGGTAGGCTACTGTGATGATCGAGATTCGAGCTGATTACCCATATCTTAGCCTGATCAAAGCTATTCAGGTATGGTTGGAGGAGATGGTGAC
>JALLBB010000234.1:0-19557 GCA_036939735.1 Discostella stelligera | reverse complement strand
AGCCAAATCAAGTGCCCTCCACGGTTCCAATCTTGGGTTACTTTTCATCATTTGAGATGCGAGCTCTACCACCTGCGTATCCACCATTTCAGGAATACTCCTCATATTGCCGGTAATGGGATGCCGGCCAGGAACAAAATCAGCAGCAGTACTATGATGATATCCAAAACTAGTGCTAGCAGGATTCCTCACTATGACAGGTGCCGGCGGCCCCGGTGGTAGTGGTGGCTTCGATGGAAGTGGCAAGTGGTGAGGCATTGTCATGATCGCAGCTGCTGGCATTCTATCTGCAGCCCCACCGTAGTCACTGATCCTACCAGATAGTATTTGTTGCACCAGCTCCTGCCGTCGCTGTCTTGCTAGTCGCTCCAACCATTCTGGGTCATCATGCTGCTCACTACTCATAGGTGATTGGAACCCGTCAGAAGGCGTAGTCGTTGTACTAAAACGATGTAGTAACGAAGAAGGATAATAATTAAGCCCGCGATGGAAGGCAAGGTCCTGAAGATTCACTGAAGCAAGATGAGGAACAGCAATCTGCTGACCTGTTCCTGTTCCAAGTATACTTGGCTGCTGCTGGCAGAAATAAAGAGCGCTTGAGGATCCGAAACTGGATAGTGCACTCGTCGTCGCTAGTGGGCGAGCAAGAGGAACATCCTCAGGGATGTCGGGAGCAACAGCAACGCCCTGTTCTTGCGCTTGCTGCTGGAGAAGTACCTGCCCAGCGCGCTGATGAGGTGTACAAGACGACTGCTTCCGCAAAATGATGCCGACCGGCCTTTTCACTATCGAGCGCATGCGAAGGCAGCGCTGTTTGTTACCACGAATAAAGTTTGGATGCGTGAACGTCATACTGGTGAGCGATGCCTTCTCAATAACTTGGCGGAAACCCCATCTGTGAGAAAAGAAGTGTGGTGTGTAATCATGTGAAAAAGATGCACCGATGGAGAGCAAACAATTCCAATTAACAATGAAATGTTTGCGCAGTAAGATAGTTCCACAATGTTGGGAAATACACTTGCCTGTAAAGCTTCCGAACAAAGCTCATGAATTTGCACTTCTTGTTTATCCCCCTATCGAAATATTTTGGTAGCACATTTCTTTCGAACGCTTCTTTGTCATGAATCACAAAAGCACTCCCCCCGTCTACCCAATCGAGGACACTGGGCTTTCCCTCTAGTGATTCTTGTTCGATGGCATCCATAAGGTGTTGGGGGAAGGTTGTTGAGGCCGCGGAATCTTCTTTTCTTTCAAGCACAGTTTTCCTCCTCTTCTTAGTGTCGTGATGAACGAAGTTCTTGCCGTTTGTATCCTCGCTAGCCTTGTCATGGGAGTAATTGTTGTGAGGAACGTGGTCGTCCTTTTCACATTTACTATCATTGTCAACTCTTGCATTCTCGTAACTTTGGCCGGTGAAGTATGTGTTTGTTTTAATCGGAATTTGAGAGTTCTGATGCAAATGTCCTTCATCGATAGAAGGCGAATGGACTGGGACTGGGACATGATGGTTGATTTTGTCCTCAGCAGCAGTGGCCTCGATCGTCGTCGTAATTCCCAAATAACTACTAGTTGCGAAGTCGACGTCCGTAAATCTGCTTTGCAATTGTGGGTTAGCAGTAGTTTCTGTTATCTTCTCCATGGCTTGGCTTGAGTCTTGTGTACTTCTGTGACTCCTACGATGGTGGTCAATCAAATAAAATATGTAAGTGAAATTATTCTGGTCCTCATCGAGCTGCTCCTGCCCCTGCTCATCTCCCTGCTCATGGCAATGCTTGTTTTTCACTTATCGAATAAGTTCGTCCTCCCACTTTTCTGTCATTGAAGAGGCTCAGGCTGGCTAAAGCTAAAGCAGATGCGCTCTACGGTTTAAAAACACACACACCAAAAAGTAAGACGCGCACAAACCAAACGTCCAACCACACGATACATTTATTTAACAAAAAATTATTGCGTCATCATAGCTCATCATCTGCTTCTGGGCAATTTTCTTCGTCCTTCTTTTACCTTCGGCTCTGCCTTCTCTCTCGCTCTTCGTCTTTTCCTAATGGAGAGTTGTCGCTGCCGACCTGGCTTTTCGGATATTTTGGCGACGTCTTAAACGGACTATCGTACTGAATTTCTCGCCAACGAAGGAACCAGAAGAGCATAAACCAAAACTTGAGAAACAAGCTGAGGGTTCGCGCATTCCCTGTGGGGCAAAACGCGAATCACATATGCGAGGGTTCGCATAGGTTCGCGGACGGAAGGGAAGAAACAAGAAGAGTGTAGAGAGATAATATGATGTTGTGGGACTTCGTTGCCCACAAAAATTTTGACATGCCCGCGCTCACGCCAATGATCTACATTTTTGATCCGTATTATGAGGTGCCCATGGGGATCATGGATTCGACGAACAACATGATGGTGATGGGCATTGCACTACTGCCGGGGTTGAAAAGAATATCTAGCTAAATCTGCGGGCGGGTCGAGGAGGAGAGAGAAGAGAGGACGTGGTTATTTCATGTTCTATTGAGTAGTCAGGTGATTGTTTGTACCCATTTCGATCTCCTTCTCAATGGCGCGCCTCCTACATCGTCGCTATTCGGACAAGGCCACCTGAAACCTCCCATCCTCGAAACACGTCGGTGTCCACTGCACCAACTCGAATCCCTCGGACTCCAACATTGAAGCCGGTGTGTGGTGTGTCGTGTGATTCCAATAAAGATCCCATGAAAAATAATGGTGCAGATGATAGTGGTGGCGCATTAAATGAATCAGCTGTTAAAAAAGATGACACGGTTGATTCAGCTGTTACCAACGATACTTCATCATCAATGATGGCTGGAATATGGACTGCGTGGAGTATGTTGGTCGTTCCTAGCTTATCACAGCTGATATATAGTTAATAAGTTGAACCAGCCAGTGTCATTTTTTAGTTGTGCTGTATTTAATTTTGCAAGAGTTTAATCTGAATCTCTTCTTGACTACATCAAAGTGTCGAGCTTGGAGCTTGAAACGTAACTCCCAATTCCCAAAGATACTCATCAGTGAGTGATGAGTGGATCATGTGTCGATGATGTACGACAGTAAGTAGGGCAATTGTCCTCTCAGCAGAATGAATTTCAACCTTGATGAAACAAAGGAATTACGAAATACAAGAAGATACTGCCCCGATCGTTGACTGTGAGCATTTATGCCAACAAAAACAGCACTATCATTCCTCTGTTGTGAACGAAAGCAAGCTGGTGAAGTATCAGGCTTCCATCTTAAGCACCATTGTCCCTCCGTGACAAACACTTCTTAGCCAAATCAAGTGCCCTCCACGGTTCCAATCTTGGGTTACTTTTCATCATTTGAAATGCGAGCTCTATCACCTGCGTATCAACCAAATCAGGAATGCTCCTCATGTTGCCGGTAATTGTACTATGATGGTTTCTAGCGCAAGCAGGAGTCCCCACTGCCACGACAGGTGCGGGCGGCCCCGTTGGTAGTGGCATGTGGTGAGGAGGCAGTGTCATTATTGCAGCTGCTGACATTCTACCACTGATCCTACCAGATAGTATTTGTTGCACCAGCTCCCTCTGTCGCATTTGTACTAGTCGCTCCCGCGCAAAGCTATCAAAGTAATCATGCTGCTCCCTACAATTAGATGCTTGGATTCCGTCAGGAGGCACAGATGCCAACTTACTAATAATGTGTAGTGACGAAGAAGGATAAGAATTTGGCCCATGATGGAAACCTATGTCCTGAAGACTCATTGAAACAGGATGTGGAACAGCAATCTGCTGACCTGTTACTGTTCCAGGTATACTTGGCTGCTGCTGGCAGAAATGAAGAGCACTTGAGGATCCGAAACTGGAGAGGGATGCACTTGTCGTGGCCAATCGGTTGGCAAGAGTAACAGCGACAGGGGCATTGGCATTCACAGTACCAGTCCCACCCTGGCCCTGCGCATGCTGCTGGAGGAGTACCTGCCCAGCGCGCTGATGTGGTGTGGAAGACGACTGCTTCCGTAAAGTGATACCAGCCGGCTTTCTCTTCACTATCGAGCGCATGAGAAGGCAGCGCTGTTTGTCGCCACGAATAAAGCTTGGGTGCGTGAACATCATAGTGGTGGGCGATGCCTTCGCAACAACTTGGCGGAAACCCCATCTGCGAGAAAAGAAGTGATGTGCGTGGAATCATGTCAAAAAGATGCACCGATGGAGAGCAAACAATTCCAAGCAACAGTGAAATGTTTGCGTAATAAGATAAATCCATGATGTTGGGAAATACACTTGCCTGTAAAGCTTCCGAACAAAGCTCGTGAATTTGCACTTCTTGTTCACCCCCCTATTGAAATATTTTGGTAGCACATTTCTTTCGAACGCTTCTTTGTCATGAATCACAAAAGCACTCCCCCCGTCTACCCAATCAATGATACTTGGCTTGCTCTCTAGTGATTCTTGTTCTATTGCATCCATAAGGTGTCGGGGGAAGGTGATGGAGACTGAAACTTCTTCTTGCACGAAGTTGTCGTTGGCATTATCGTGAGCTTCTTCATAGGTGTCGTCGTGGTCAGCGTCTTGATCGCTTCCATCAGTATTGTTGTTTCTGTCATAGCTAGTGAGGACCGTGGCGACTTGAATTTCAGCGCAACTTGATTCTCCTTCATCATCAGTAGGTGATTGGTGGGCTGGACTGTAGCTTCCAGCCTCACCGTCGTGAAGACCGGAATCCGTCCTCGGCATCCTCAAACCATCCATATCTATTTGATTGTCTCCATTTTCTTTCAATTCAATATGAGTCGTCAAGTTCTTATCTTTCCCGATTCCGGCGGCATTTTTGAATCGTTTACGTGGATATGCTCCTCTTCCGTCAGCGTCAGCCAAGGGTTCTTCTTCTGTTTCTAGTCTAGTTTCCATGGCTTGGGTCGTTCTATTATGTTATCTCTCCCAATTCCCGTCGTCGCTCGCGCGCTAGGTGAAGCTACTTCTCATTTGCTTTTTCTTCATGCTCTATGGCTGGAATGTTGCGACACTTGCCTGTGTTTGGTCCTGTTTGGTCGCCCGCCTGAGCGAGCGAGAGGAGCACGAGGGATCAAAATAATCTACGATACTCTAATCGCAATCAACATATGTAACAGGAAAAATAGTCACAACACTTGTTTTCAACCTTTTATTTAAGGGTTCAAGACATGATGTATTGTTCCCGCACATGAAAAATTCATGTGTAACAAACGGACCAAGACGGCGAATCTAATAGTAGTATCTAGATAGTCAGTGCGCCCGAAGTATTTTATTATCTAATACTCTAGAGAGGTACTCTTCCGCTACGGTAGGTCAGAATTGCTGCACACCAAAAACTTGCAAAGCCCATCAATCTCTGTCTTTTCTCTTTTCCTTTAATATTCGGCCTTAGATACATTAGAAGAATACAAAGTAAGTTGTTTGACGAGTGTCTTGGATTAGTGTAGGGCGGGGATCTGAGGAATAGCAGAATAGCAGGTACAGTTCCTCCTCTCTCTAGTCTTCATCGATCCCGTCAACGCCGTTATCTCCACCTCCACTATACCTAGCAGACGACCTGCGCTGCCCCTCACCAACAATACCATAGCTAGCAAAGTCTCCTCCCATTGTAACACCGGTATTTCCTGGCCCTCCACTACTTCTAGGAAGGGGGGTATCACTGGCGGGAGCCCTGTTGCTAGACCCCACTCTGCTTGTTTCGATCCCCATTATTGCGCCAAACCCCTCCTGACCACCGGATAGAAAGTCGAGTCCTTGCTCTTGATACTGCTGCGACATCCACTTTAAATTGTAGCTGGTCTGGAATTCAATATCGTGCCAGGCACTCAGATCATTATAACCAGCATCGTAATTTGCAACGCCCAAGAAGTCATGATTGATTTCCGGAAGGTTTTGAACAAGATCGAATCGCGATTCCTCCAAGGGCGGAACAGGAGGGAAAACTTTACCGCATCCAGCACCACTCCAACCCGGCGATCCGTCTACTGCCCCTCTTGCAGACACAGCTGTGTTTCTAGAAGTAGCACCCGCAAAACTACCGCCAGTACTACTTCTTCTGCTCCCGCCGTTCTCACTAAAAGCATTAATGACAGTGCCTTGCTGTCCTACAAACCCTGCGCTACTAAGTATCGTTGAATCACCCTTAATAGACATCCCACCCACAGCAAATGGTGGTGTTGATATTCTCTCGCCGCCAAAATTGCTGTTGATTTCCCTCCCTCCTCCGTCCCCTGCTATCCCGCCACTACCATTATTGAAGATGCTAGTACTCCCTCCAGCGCCGCTTCGAGACGTTACACCGCTGCCACTGCCACCGAATTCCCCGTAACTAGTGCGTTGTTTACCCAATCGAACGCCAACTCCCCCACTGTTGCCACTTCCGCCGCCACGAGGTGCGACCGATGAGTAGTAGCTGTTAGCATCTCCGAATCCAATACCGTGAGAATTATCGCGGAACGAGCTGCTAGAATTCTGCCCACCACCACGATTATTATTCTTGACACCACTTTGACGTCGAAATGGATTTCCGCTTGATGATGAGGGCGATGAGGTGGGGACTACCGAGTTGGTCGTAGCGCTCGTCGCTGCCCTGGCACCGGCGAGGGAAGACGAAAAAATGGCCTGTTCCGCCGGCGACGCTCGAGGAGTTGTCGAGGTCGGCGTCGTTGTTGGTTTCATCATGGCGAGCCTAGCTTCTCGTAACTTCGCCTCGAGAGAAGTGCGATCGAAGCAATCGTTGTATGCTATGCGCCGCAACGATAATTCGCCTTGAATATCACTCAGTTTCATGAGCGATGGATCGGGGAGCTTTGACTTGGTATTGCCACTCGTGCTGTTCATTGGTGTTTGTTTCCCTGCAGATGACGATGGCAATGTTTGCTGCGTTATAAATTGTTGCTTCGGTTGCATAATAATTGGTTTGGGGGGTTGAGATGGGGGAACCGGTATAGACGCCGACTTGAATTGCGAATGTTGCTGTCGCACCTGCTGCCCCATGTGGCGGCTGTTGGGGGACTGCAACCAAGAACTTTCATTCGAAGCAAAATTTTCCTTCGCATCCAAATTATTATGCTGCGGGTCCTTCCACCCTAGTTCGTTCTCGCCGCTGCTACTTGCGCTGTCTCGACCCATGAAAGAATCAATCAAGATGTCACGCGCCACGTAGTCGGATTTCGCCTCTACAATGATTCCCCCCTTGGATGGCTGTAGGACTGATAACTGAGTGGGAACGAAGGAAGGAGACATCAACGACGATGACTTTGAAGCTAAGGGAGGAGCGACATTTAGTGGCGACAAGAAGGCGTGCACTGAATTGTTCGGCGACAACAACATCGACAACGAGAGAATCGTGGCCACTGAAATTATCCTCTTTGCGATCATTTGACGGGTAGCGTCATGAGAGGGTAGCCCCATTCCTGCGGCGGATAGTGCTGCCATTTTAGCACTGTATTGCCATACCACGACCTGTGAGTATGTTGGAGGAGTGTGGGTGTTGTGGATGCTTTTGCCCATGGTCATGGAACTGTCGCATGCAGCGTGCGTGGGTGGTGGGTGTGGTGATGGTGATGGTGGCAGTGGCATCCTCGTAGATATCTACTCGTTGTTTGGGGAGCCAGTTTGGATGACGTCCGACACTGACGACGTCCAGACCATTGGGGTGGTGAAATTATGCCTGATACAACCTGTACAACCCACACCTACAAGCACAACATTGATTAATCGCTGGGAGTGACTTGAAGCAGTGCAGGTATGGTAACTAAATCCTAATGGTGGTATCATTGAAGATTGAGGAATGATGGATTTCAATATGACTACACAGGATTAGTCAACTGTTTTCATCAGAGAACAGGACAAGCATCTGCAAGTATTGCTGTACAGAATTGTCCTGGAAGCATCATTTTATAGAATTGATTGCTTTCTTGTATTCAACTGATTGATCTTGTCCATGTATGTCTTTGCTTGATTGGTAGTTCAGTTTTAAGTCATTCTTCTCTGGTAGGAAGGAGACTGGCATAAATGACAACTCAAAGTCTAACAACTGAGGTAGTGTAATCATTGGATAGTAGAACAGAAATTAATCAGTAAAAAAAGAGTAAAAATGAAAAGAGAATAAAGAAAATGCATTTGAATTGTCAGTCCAATTTTTACTCTTTACTGAACTGGACGATGCATAAGTTGATTATTACAGAAGACATTTTGAGTTGATAATCACCTGGATCTTAAACTAACTGAGTGCACACCTCTAGCTCAACCTCTGCATACAAAAATAAACTTTATTCTCTCTTTATGCACATCTCACCAAGTAATGGTAGATATTCTACTTTGGAATCCTCACTAGTATCTTTATTATCAGATGATGCCATATACTACCAAGATGACATTGCAATATCATTTGCCATTTGCCACAACTGTTGTCAGAGCAGATATCCGATGATAATCAACTTGATGTTGGAGGAATATCAAATGGTAGACCTTGATTTGTAGGCTAAATATTATCGGAGTAATTGATAAAACTTGCACTGCAACTTATCGACTTATGACAATCTATGCTAACAAATTTGCTCTTGCACGCTCAAAAACACAACATGACACAACAAACACGTCAACCAGAATTTTCTGAGAATTTTAGTTGACGACGTAATCGGCGACATTGACTGGACAACGACGTCAACAACGATCATCAACAAATATTATGTAATAGATTCATGCTTGTTGAACACCCCATGCTGTCGATCAATTAATTTGTGCCATGCTGCTTTTGGTAATTGTTTCTTTTTGAATGCCTAAAGCACTCTTACCAAATTGATCTGGATGCCACTCCAGTCAAGCTTTCGTCATNATTCCGGACGACGGTTAGTACATTTGAGTACGTACTCAACTCGATTTGAGTACGCAAAATTTTCTGCCTGCACACATAGCCTCAGATGGAGTCTTACTCGCAGCATATTTGGCGGGAAAGACGCGTACGTGTCGTCGTGCGTCGTCAGCAGCTCGAGCGAGTCAGCAACCTTGCAGCAACTCTATCCCGGCCCGATAAAGAGTGGAGAAAGAGAGAACAACATAGCAACAACAACAACAATCTTGTTGTCCCCTAAAACGCTTCCGTTCCTTGGCAGTTGATATTACTACTAGTACTTACTACTCTACTACTCTCGTTCTGCTCGGCTCGCATTCGTTGCCACCCTAATAGCTAGCAATCAATCGTCAGTTATCTACCTCTCTTCAAACAATTCTCTCTGTTGAGGAACCCGCACTTACAACAAAAACAATGATGAAAATATCTGCATACACGCTTGCCGCCATCGCACTATCCGCGGCCACCACCACTAGCAATGCCTTCGTCGTGGTCCACACCAACGCACCGCGCGCAATCGTCGCGTCAACCTCCTCCTCACGAACGCAACAACATCGTCAGACATGCACCGCTCGATTCATGTCCGAAAGAGACGCGGTAGAATCGGCATTTGTTGCGGATGTGGTGGTTGGAGAAGATGAAGAAGACGAAAAAGAAGAGGACGAAGAAGATAAGGCGCTTGAAGCCGTAGAGATGATGGGAAAGGGCGCCGCCAAGGTGAGAAGCTACACGTCACACTGCTGTAAATGGTGAATTGATCAATCAATTCTTGTTACGAATGCGAGGAGATATGAAGAGGTTATGCTGTGGTGGTGTGGTGCTTGTTCTTTCAGACACACATGTGTATCCTATTTCAGTGCATGAGGTGTGAACTCATCATTTGATATTCAGTTTCCCTAACTTTTTCCCATGCCCGACTTCGGATTCGCTACAACAACGCCTCACTTTGATTCCAGGCCAAGCGAGGCAAAAGAAAGGGCGGAGAAGCAGCGTCGTCCGCAGCCCCCGCCAAGGCATTTGCCACCCTCACACCGGAGGAGACATTCTACGAGGGTCCGCCCGCCATTACCGAGACCATCGCCCCCACCATCTCCATCCTCACCGTAGTTGGCATCGTTCCCGCCGCGGCCGCGTGGGCGCGTCAGGCATGGGTCCGGTACACTATTACCAATCGTCGTATTCGCGTAACATCCGGTATTGGTGGGAAAGATATGGCAGAGATTGTCTATCCCGATGTTGTTGAGATTCGCACCGTGAAGCGATTGTTTGGTGATGGAGATATGGTCTTCTTCCTGAGAGATGGGGCGAAGTTTGAAATGAGAAATGTTCCCAACTTTGATGAGACTATTAAATTTGTTTTGGGAAATGTGAAGGAGGATGTCGCGGACATGTATAGGAAGAAGGGGGATGTTGGTACGCAGTAATCGGTTTTTGCATACTGACTATTGAGTTCAAATAGGGCTATCGTAATAATGAACCATCGCTTGAGAAACTATCTAGTATTGTAGTACAGGATGGAGAAATCTTACCATGAAGATTGAGCGTGATCCTGATGTTTTCCTTTCGGAGATGCGACGACAAACATGCCATATTCTCGAACATGTGTATTTTGTGAAGTTTTCATCTTCCGCCCTTATTATCACAAGCCCCTTCCACCCTCGGCTGAGTTCAACTTCTTTATCATTTCGTCTACAGCATCCCTCACCCGTTCTGGAGTTGACCGCTTATCCGAATGCCAGGCTGATTTCGCATTATCTTGGAGCATATATCGACCCACTATTTTCCCTTTTGTAACACAGAGATAATGTTTCCTTTCATTTGGTTCATACATGGTCCTGTTCGTGTTTTTGTTTTTATGCGTTGAGAAGTGGGAGCAGAGCTGTTGCAAGTTGCAACTGCAACGAGGCAACACAAATTATAAGGCAGAAACGAAGGAAACCTTACCAAATTGATCCAGATGCCACTCCAGTCGAGCTTTCGTCGTTCGCTTCGACGATATTGGCTTCAATAGCACCATCAGTGCTTGAGGGAAAACGCAACGCAAATGTCCCATCCGTATTCAACTTCAGCCCCGTGTTCAACCCCATACGAGTTACCCATTGGCGATGGTGTGATTGTAAATGTTCCAATACTATTTGAGACAGAGGATGGATGTATTCTGACTTGGTGAATGCGGAGAAGTTCATCGGAGGATGTTTATGACGGCAATAAGGTGCCATAAGGGAAGGCGACGGCAGCATGCCATTATTTTGCGTTGGATGGAAGCGTCTCACTCTAGTTGCCATGGATCTTGAGGAGTCGCGCTGTCCACGGTGGACTAAGGCATGGGGAATGAAACGGCATCTATGTAGTCCTAGTACGTTCATAGTATATAATAACGGATGGTGTGGAAATGCCCAGGTTTAGAAGAAGTGGTGGTTATTTGCGTCTCCATCTCCGTGTTGTTCGTCATACATTCTTTCACGCAAGTCTCGCACTTTGCTTGCTTGGCGCGTCGCTGATCTCGTGGGAGGAGCAGCTGATCAGCGAGAGAGACATGAAAAAACTTTTAGCGTCAGCGGCGAAGAAGGGTTGGCGAAAGCTCTTATTTCTTATTTACTAGATACCTATGGAGGCAGCAAACAAGCAGACTTCTCTCTTCTCTCGCAGCTCGCAGCTTGAAGTAAATTATTTTCAACCATGGTACGAACACCATCCACCCTCGTTATAATTGTAGCCCTTTTAACCACAGGTGGAGAATCATTCGTTCCCACGACTCCCATTCATAAAAGTGCCACCACCACAACCTCCTCGATTTCTACAGCTCTCGATGTGGCACCCACCATGTTCATCTACTGATCGATTAAGACGGCGATAGATACAATCGCGTATGGGTTGGGAGTTACCGACAAAGTCAAGGGTACGGGAGTTTGGAATGCGTTTGAGTTAAGTAGGGAGCCGAAGCACGACGAGGAGGAAAAGAAGAACGAGGATGAAAAAGATGGGATTAGTCTGCCATGAGAGCATCAATACGAAATGAACAGGTGTCGAATCCCTGAAGTTATGATTGCGAATGATAGTTTATTGATGAAAGCACATCGTTTCACAGTAAACTTGAAAGATACTTTTCCATCGGTGAGAATGGCAATCAAATATTCTTAGAGAGTTGCGACCATCATGTATCATTCGAGCAAAGTTCAGATTAAGATCAAGACAGGTGTTTGATTATAAATGTTAAGCAAATCTACTTTCAAGTTGTAGTTCCTAATTATTCCTGAAGATAAAACAAATACTTCAGGAGTGCCTGCTGTTTCTGCTGCTGCTGTTTCTGTCGCTGCAACTCAAGGAGCAACAACTCATTGGATAATTGGATTTGTCGCTCCTCGTTGTGTGTCAACGGAAAGGTTCCGGCGCTTGTAAAAGTTGGAGGACTCAACATGTGGACACTGTTCATGAATGAAAGTCGATGGGCCTGGCTAAGGACAGCTTGACTTACCGCTGCGGACAAGACGGCATTGGTGCTTGGAGGTACAAGGCAAATGGGTGCCGAAGCCGAAGCAGTCCTGATCTGATGATTCATTGGCACGGTCCTTGACAATTGGGCTTGGAAGTCCTCATGAAGGATTGCAAGTCTTGTGAGACTGCTGTCGATGTTCAGTAGTGGTAGCTGCTGATGGGATTGACTAAGAGCAGCAGGAGTGGCGGCTATCCTGCTGCTAGCGGAATTTGGGTTCGGCGGTGCTGTAACTGTCATGATATCGTCCACGTTGCCGTGTTCAGCGTTCTCGGGTTTGCTGCCACCAGCAACTCTCATCTTGCCCGTGGTGATCCTTCTAGTAGGATTTGACGTGCAGAAAATTTTGGCGCAAAGCTCGGGCTCGTCCCGACGAAAGTACTTGTGTTCAAAGGTGGAAGCAAACCCCGAGACAGAACGCTTGGAACTGCGGAAGCCCCATCGATTAAGTTTACGGACGAAGCTGCGAAAGATGACGCGACGAAAGTATTTGGGCAAGATCTGCGACTGAAATAGAGTGGAATTGTGAATAGCGAAAGATTTGCCGTGCTGCAACCATCCCACGATGCTCTCGTTATCTGGATTCGAGAGGATGTCCATCAAAACTTCCGGGAATGTCTTGGCCCGTTTGTCTGAGTTGGAGGAATGATTTGTTTTGGGTGACATCGATATCTCTGTCGTGGAAGTGGTTGAATGATGATCGGATATTATGGAGGAGTCTCCGTCATCGCAATCCATGTTTTCGACCACAGTCGGAGATGATAATGTCGAGGTGACGGTGCTTCCTTTAGTACCTGAAGTACTATTTGCTGATTCGTCGTGAACAAGGCGGGCGTCTATCACGGCCGAGAGGAGGTCGAGGCCGTTGCGGCTGTCGCCATCGCTGTTGGTGTCCTTTGCTTTTGTAGCTGCTCGTTTCTTGATAGGGAAACTCATGATATTCATAATATGTGCTTATTGCGCCTATTAGACCCTTGCTCCTATTGCGATGTCGCCGTGTACTACAAATTTTGCAGTCGGAAGTCGCCGCAACAAGGGATCCTCATGGGATATGTAAACAAATAATATCCGATCCGCACGTGGTCCGAGACTTCGTTACTGGACCTTGCTTGGTGGACACAATGTTTTGCGATTAAAGATCAGATGTATGTCTGTTTTCGTGTCGTTTAGACTATGCTCATGAGACGGTATTGCTGAATTATTGCGAAAGGTAACCGAGAAAGCCTTTCAAGTCGCCGGACACCAGTATGTGCGGTTCAATGACACATAGGTACCCTCTAAAGGTCTTTTTTTTTGTGGTAAGAAGGTGTCAGCTATTTTTTGACGCGCGCGAACACAGGAAGCAGTGTATTATGTTGTGAGGTAGTTTAGGGGTGTGTGACTCAGAGGACTCGCTCTTGTCACCTGTCCGAATCTGGAAATAATTACCAGCAAGAAGTATTATCTGGATCAGCATTGAATGAAGAACTTATTACCGCACTTGGCATTCAATGTCTGTATCTCAAGCTTCAGCTGCGTTATCTCCTTGACTTGTAGACGAGATACGAGATTGCTCTGAAATATTTGCCCTTTGCAACAATAATACTGCCTGTATATGATTTGACTTCCACTTCTTGACTTCGGAGAAAGGCGAATCGTTGATCTTTACAGCAAGTGTCAATTGAAGAGCTTTCAACGCTGCATGTTCTCTCATGAGCTCAGTGTTCTCCAACGTTACTGACAGCAGTTCATCATTCAGCTTCTCGAAGTTCATTTGCTCAGTTCGGTTTAAAAAAATAAAACCCTGCAGTTGCTCACCAGCTTCAGCATCGGCGATCTGCCATTGAACTCTTGCAATTGCAAAATGTCTTTTGTTTGGGATTGGTTTTACAACATTCTGGCGTCGTTTGGTAGGACTGGATTTTTGACGAATGTTCTTGTTGCATCTCATTCATCTCAAACACAGCCGTCGATTCTTCGCACGTGATAGGTCTATACCATAAAAATGCCAAAATTCTCTTCTTGGGTTTAGATAATGCCGGGAAGACGACGTTGCTTCGCATGCTAAAAGACAATCGAGCTGTATCGGCAGAACCAACAATACATCCGAATAATGAAGAACTCATTGTTGGAAATTTGAAACTTAGGGCATTCGATCTGGGCGGTCACGAGACAGCCCGAAGGCTTTGGCAAGATTACACTACTACTGTGGATGGCGTTGTATTCGTTGTGGATGCAATAGATCGACAACGGTTCCCCGAGGCGAAACGTGAACTCGATAATTTGCTTTCCAGCGACGAGCTTCGAGGAGTTCCATTCCTTGTACTCGGGAACAAGATCGACATGCCGACTGCGGCTTCTGAAGACGAATTGAAGTATGCGCTAGGACTGCAGGACACATACGGAAAGGACGTATCGGAAAAGTACGACGAACGTTGCATTGCGTGTCCAATCGAAGTGTTCATGTGCTCTGTTGTGCGACGGATGGGTTACAAGGATGCTTTCCAATGGCTATCTCGATTCCTCACCTAAGTTGGGATGAATGAACCGGTTAACTGATGTTTATTTCCGTGATACAATTGTGTTACCTGCTCGGATTCTTTTGAAACATTGATAACACCAATGATTTGACAAGAGAAATGATAGAGATGAACAGTGGCAAAATGAGCATCTGCCAAAATTCCACCAAACTACTTGACAGTGAATTGGAGAAGCTCATTGTCTCTGAATCCGTAATCTTTTCTATCTTGAGTTGTTTTGCTTTCTTTTTTCTTTTCTTCTTTTTCTCTTCCTTCGGAAGGTCATCCGCCTCCTTTGGGTTCTTCGCCGACGATGCATCGAAATCGATTGTTCTGTTTTCGCCTTCATTCAACACTTTACATCCCTCTTCTCCTTCTTCGTCGCTCGAGCTCTCTAGCATCATTGCAGTAAAAATTGCCCCGCCTTTTCCCCTCAGCTTATTCTTAGTAGGGCGTACCCAAGCTTCTTCTTTTGATGGCCTTTCACCTGGCAAAATCCACTTTTTTACTGCATTCAATTTATTGATTCGATCCCCCACAGGTATCGACGCAGTTCCCGTAGATTTCACTCTACTGCTCCGTTTTTGGCTGCTCTTCTGATAACAAAGTACTAGTCGTTTTTGAAAAGCTTCTTCCTCCTCAAACCATCCACGGCTGGTCATCTCTAAATGCTTGATCTCATTTTCAATCTCATCCTTTTCCGCCAAATCGCGCGTCTCGTTTAATGACATCAACCTTCCTCTGGACGAATCCTCGATTGCCTGAAGAGAAAACAACTTCTTTCTCAATGTCAATATCCGAGATTCGTGTCGCAATGGAGGCAGAGACACCGGTTTTACTTCATCGCTGATAGTCTGCAATTGTTCCTTCCTACCCAAGGCCATCTCCAACTTCTTCGTCACCAATGCAGAATTTTTGTCGGCAGTTAATGATTCAATCTTCTGTTGATTCACTTGCACCAGTAAACATCTCTCATCTACTGTAAGCCTCCCCTCCTCGATATGTCGGTCCATCTGCTGTTTAGTAAATTCGTGCTTTTCTTTCAATTCTCTCGATTGGTCATAGAAGGACTGTTCGCCGACGTCGAGTGGATGTCCGCCCGTCATTTTCGTTTCGATAGCCTGTTCCAACTGTATCAAGCCGGCGAGACACCTTAAACATTCTTTCTTTTCCGTGTATGTGGGACAGTAAATCGATAGCAGGTTTTGGAAGGTTGGATCCAGCTTGACGACTGCCAGTTTGTATCCCGGAGAATTCAGCGGAAGGAGCGGGTCACAATTATTATCATTACTATCCTCTATTTTTTCCCGCCCAACGTTCCCAACCGCCGCACTACCCACGGCAACTCTTGGAAAAACAACCACGGTATATATATTTTTCCCCGTGTCATGTTGGGTTTTGTAACACCCTCCACATTCCAATACGCAGCTCGCGGCACGATCCTCGACATAACCGCATTGTTTCAATATCGAAGTTACCTCCTGCGATGCTTTGCCGTCGTATTTCTTTCTCGATACTTTCCCACCCCCAACGATCAATGTGATTCGAATCATGTTGTTGTTGTGTGGGATGGAGAGGGGTTGGGAGAAAGCATCGGAGATTGTGGATGGGATGGAAGCGGCCTGTGCGTGTGAGCGAGGGCGACGACATCGTGGCGTGGTGTTGGTGAAGATCATTAGCAACGATAACAACAACAACAACAACAACATGGATCGGTGACGCAACAAAAATAATCTTCACTTCACTCCCCAACAAGAGGTATTCCGGCAACGCAAGGCAAGAGAACTCACGTCATGGCCAGCCAAATCGAAAGTAGCGCTCTCGGCAGCAGCTCGAATCGAGGATGCAAGTCCGCTGACCATTGTTATCTCTTTGCCGCGTGGGTGCCGAGGTATTGCGGTTGGTTTGACGTTGGGGTGTCGGTCGGTCGTTGGGCGGCTAGTAGTACCATAGAGAGCTGGACTCACTAACTGTGCACTCGAAAAGCGAAAAGCTACAAAACGTATCGTACGATTGATTCCAAGAAGTACTTTCAGAGTGCGTGGGATTCCATTCACATCATTTTGTTTATTCATTATTTCTAGTCTGGCGAAACTTCCCTCATGATCGCATTGCCCTCGCCATCATCCGCTTCTCCGTCAACATCGTCATTCCTCCTTCTCCTCTCTGCGATTCTATGATCACCCCATTCTCCTCCAACTCCTCTTGCTTGCTTCTGATTTTGTTGTTGCTGTTCACGCCGCTTGCTCTTCATCCCCCCCTCTTCCAATTTCCTACGCTCCTTCTCCTTCTTCCTCTCCCTTCTCTCCGCCCTCTTCTTCTCACGTCGTTGCGCCCTCTCTGCCGGACTATCCTCTTCCAACATCACATATCCATCTCGCAAATTGAGCTCTCGCGCGCGATATGCCAGATCGGGATACACCGCATCCAACTTGCGCAGCCACGAACACGACATCTTCTTCCGTCCCGATCGGGCCTGCGACCAAACCGCGTCGAAGTTGCGTCGACTGCAATAATTTTGGGTGATGCCCACGGTGTCCGTCAAGTTGAGCACGGCGTGCCAAAAACCGTGCGGTATGAACACAGTCTCACCGGGGTATTGGGTGAATTCGTAACATTCAAAGTTGGCGTATCCCCCGAGATCTTTGCTACGGCCTCCTCTGTTTCCATCACCTTCGCCATTGGCGCCGCCGCCGCCGCTGCGACAATTATTATTCGCCATCGCCGCCGCCCTTCGTTTCATCCTCGGCAATATTGTCGTAAAGTAATGGATCGCTTCGTCGTCCTCTCCGGGTAAAATCAACTTGGTCCCCTTGACGATGCTCTTGGGCACGTGGGGCGGGAACAACACCCAGCGCTTGACGCCGACGATCAAGGTGTTCCAAGCGCTCGTACCCAGCGGATCGACGTGCACCGCGGTGCCCGACCGACGCGGTCCGACCAAAAACCATCGATGGGGCGGACGACGTCGTTCGCCGACCAAGCTCATCAGATCTTCGTCGAAGTACGCGGGCACGGTATAATCTTCCAAGAGGCGCGACGCGCCGCGCTGGTCTTCGTCGAAGGTGGCATCGAAGATGTAGAGCGGGGAATCGTCCTTGTTGCACTGCATGTATCGTAAAAAGTGACGTAGTTTCATGCGTACGGCATGCCCGTCGTCATCTTCGCCCACCTTGAAGGGCCGATCGAGGAGCGTGGCGTCGTGGGAGAGGGAGGGGAGTGTCCAGCGATGTATGGCAGGCCATTCGTTTTGCACGTCGGTGGCGGTGGTAGTAGTTGATGATGCTTCCGATGATGCTACAACATTGGGAATAGGATGATATTGATGGTCATTTTTGTAATTGTAATCGTTGTCTTTCTCTTCCTTGGGAGGATTCTGATGATGATGATGATAGCCCAATGGAATATCACGTATAACCACCGGTATACATTTCGCTTCATAAAATTCGTGAAAGATCGAGGGGGGAGTATGGGATGCATGCAGCACAATTGGATACTNGTAATCGTTGTCTTTCTCTTCCTTGGGAGGATTCTGATGATGATGATGATAGCCCAATGGAATATCACGTATAACCACCGGTATACATTTCGCTTCATAAAATTCGTGAAAGATCGAGGGGGGAGTATGGGATGCATGCAGCACAATTGGATACTTCACTTGTTGCTCTTCCTCGTCAACAGTGTTGTCGTGAAATAATGCTTCCTCCTCGTCGGCGTCGGCGTCAGTGACACTTTGGCGGGGTGAGTAGATACAGCAAATCTTTGGAAATGAAAGAGGACTTGCTTTTTATAACCTGCTTTCCGTGTGCATCATATCCAATATGACTGACGACTGAATGTGACCAATGCAATTGGATGGTCCTTCATCGTCTTTGTCATCAGATGAGATATCATTGGCATGCATCCATTGAATAACATCAGCAACAGCTTCTGCAGTGGAATTATCTTCATTGCCTGCTGTGGTAGTTCTGTTGGGAGAGGTTGTGATGGATGCCAATTTGTGTATTTCATCAATTTCTTGCTTCATCATCCTTGTATTCATTTTGGACTATGCTTGTGATGCATACCACATTTTAAGTAGCATTCATCAACAAGTCTGTGTTATTCAATATCTCCACCTCTTCATCATCTTCATTGTCATTGTCATCATTCAGTGCATCATCATCATCATCAGATGAGCCCTGCTCTTCGAATTCATCTTCTTTGCAGTCATCATCATTGAAGTCATCATCAGATACATGTGGGTCATCATAGGAATTTGAATTGGAAACATCCTCGTAGTCACTACTGCCACTCTCATCATTGTCGTCATCGTCCACAGGTTCCATTTTGGGAGAATTCTCCTCTTCTTCTTTTTGCAGTTTGTGCTTCTTAGTGGCGAGCGTGCGGGTGAGTGCAGAAAATGAGTTTGGTAAAAATATTTGGGCCCTGCATGCACTCCACTCCTGACTTCTGCGCCTTCCTCCTAGAACAAAGAGAATAAATACTGTGGGATTAGTGCGAGGAGAAAAAAATCTCGCAAACCGTAATCAAACCAGTGACCGTTTGATGCCTTTGTACCACTACAGTCAAACGCTCTGCCAACTGAGCTTTGTAATCATTCTCAACCATTGATAATTGATATGAGATGAGCAGCGCGAGTGATCATGGCTGATTTGGTGGTGCATTGAGATGGATGGATGGATGGATGGATGGATGGATGGATGGATGGATGGATGGATGGAT
>JALLBB010000233.1:0-21346 GCA_036939735.1 Discostella stelligera | reverse complement strand
TTGGAATTCAATAAAATTGAAATCATTAAGATTGATAAAGCAAATTTTTAGATGATAAAGCAATTTTTCATGCAGCATCAAATGCATGACTCACCTTTGAAATCTGACCGGGGAAAGTTGGATCTACTTGTATCGATTTGCCGCCGTGATATGCTTTCATTTATCTGGGAATAATAAACATGGCAAAGCACGAAATCGATACCATTATTATTTGTTATTTGGAGTTCACAAATAAAAATCCGGATATATTTTTGTCTCCCGCCATTTCATAAGAGATTAACCCACGAAAGGAAGGTATCTCTCTCTCTAGGAGAGAGAGCGTAGTATCTTCTGTAGACTTCGTACTGTAGAGTTGTGTAGTGTCAGTGACCCGCCCGGTTGCATCCGACGATGTCGGCGGCGATCACGTCTTCACAACATCATTGACGTCTCGGAGAGAGAACGATCTCACAATCATAATAATATCTCAATAATATTCCTTGTTTGACTTCATCCCACTGTCTGTCTCACAATAATAACATCATTTCCACATCGTTCAACCATGTCGTCGAAACCATCCACCCCGAAGGTACCCAGGGGGCTTCGCGTTCTCAAGAAGTCATCGTTATCATCCACCGAGAACACTGTTCAGGCAGAGCGTTCCGCGCTTGTGAAGGAAATTGCTCAGATTGAGCAGTGGTGGCTTGATCCTCGCTGGAAGGGAACTACGCGGCCGTACTCGGGTGCGTTTTTTTCGGTTTGTGTTAGATCAATATCATGATGGCTTGCATTCATATGTCTCATCGACTAATCATCGTTTCTCTCATTAGCTGCCGACGTGGCATCGCTCCGTCCTTCCACCGCGGCTCGCTCCTTTGGCATCATGTCACCAAAATGTTCCTACTCTAACACTTCTTCTCGCAAGCTGTACTCGCTCCTAACCTCGCTCCATTCCGTCGGAGGATATTCTCACACGTTTGGTGCTTTAGACCCTGTTCAGGTGATCCAAATGGCTCCACGTGAGTTTATATAAGTCATTGATTTGATTCATTCTTGAATCATGCATCAGATCTCATATCACACTATTGGCTTCTCGCACTGATTCGTTTGAACGAAGATTTGAGTAGCATTTACATCAGCGGATGGCAATGCTCCAGTACTGCGAGTAGTACTAATGAACCGGGTCCGGATTTTGCAGATTACCCAATGGACACGGTGCCAAAGAAATGTTAGTTCTTGTCGATTGGCTGTTCTGAAATCTTTCCTGGAAATACGCCGAGATTCTCAAACCATTTTTACCTATGTCTTCCGTCCACAGGTGATCAACTTGTTCGGGCACAGCTGCATCATGACCGACGCCAGAATGAAGAACGCGCCTCTGCCATCTTCGCTGGCAAGGATCCCGGTCCAAAAGTCGACTATCTTACCCCTATTATTGCTGATGGCGACACCGGCCATGGTGGTTTGAGTGCTGTGATGAAATTGGTCAAGCTCTTCGTGGAGGCAGGTGCGGCTGGGGTGCACTTTGAGGACCAGAAGCCAGGGACGAAGAAGTGTGGACACATGTAAGTGTTGTGACCCCTCTTATTGAACATTGAACCCCTCCCCTCATAATTCGTGTCCAAATATTATCCAATTGCACCTGCGACGACTGACAGGGGTGGCAAAGTGCTGGTATCGACCCAAGAACACGTGGACCGATTGGTTGCGGCGCGTCTGGCTGCTGATGTTCTTGGCGTCGAGCTGATAATTGTGGCAAGGACAGATGCAGAGGCTGCTACATTGCTCGATTGCAACTACGATGGGAGGGACCATCCCTTCATTATTGGCGCAACTGTCCCCGGCTCCATTTCTCTCAATGACGCAATTGCCAACGCCACCGCCTCCGGTGGTGGGGATGTCGCCAGCATCGAGAAGGAGTGGACGGCGAATGCTCGTCCCATGACATTCGGCGAAGCAGTGATTGATAAGATTCATTCGTTGCCTATTGATGAAGGCAGAAAGCGAAGTATGATCAGTAGGTGGGAAGCGAGTGATCCTGATTCGTTGAGTAATGGTGCAGCACATCGTGTTGCTGATTCAATCTTTGGGAAGAAGAATTCAATCTACTTTGACTGGGAGGCGTGTCGAGTTCGAGAGGGCTACTATCGCATTAAGCCCGGCATTGAGTACTGTGTGCGTCGTGGACGTGCATATGCTCCCTATGCAGATTTGATTTGGATGGAGACGGTAAGCATACATTCTTCTAGTTCCCCCTTGTGCTCTTTTTGTTGAATACTAATCACTCTGCTGCGACACATTAGGCCGTGCCAGGAATTCCAGATGCCCGCAAGTTCTCTGAGGGTGTTAAGAAAGTGCACCCTAACCAAATGCTTGCTTACAATCTGAGCCCCAGCTTCAACTGGGACGCGTCTGGAATGTCCGACGATGAATTGGCTCATTTCAATGACGACCTTGGCAAACTTGGTTACGCATGGCAGTTTATCACCTTGGCTGGATTCCATTCGAATGGACTTGTTGTGACCAAGCTTGCTCGTTCTTTTGGAGATAGAGGTATGCTTGCCTACGTCCAAGATATCCAAAGACAAGAGAAGAAAGAAGAGGTGGAACTATTGAAGCACCAAAAATGGAGTGGTGCGGAGCTTGTTGACCGTATGGTGAATGTGGCTAGCGGTGGACAATCATCAACTGCGGCGATGGGGGCCGGCGTTACGGAAGATCAATTTTCAAAACATTGAATACGTCCGATATCCCCAATTTGTCATGTCTTTTGATATCGAGATGAAAATAAGATCAATACTAGTTATCGGTTGATTGTAATGGGAATGATTTGTGCTAGCTTGTTCAATCAACAGACGTATCTTTGTCATTCATGTTTTTGTCGCTTAGACAACTGACCTGGATCAGCATTCATTGCACAGCATTGCCAAGGCGGAATCACTAGCTGAATATGCCCATCATCTGAAGTCGTAGCGATTTGATCGAAAACTGCCGATCTCAAGTCATCTAGATCCCAATCTGCACGCTCATCAGTCTCATCCACATATCTTCTTGCAAGTGTCACACGATTTCCTACTCGGAGCCAGCCGACAGAAATAAATCTTCCAAATTCATTCTCGCCTAGCGCAAACACTATGTTGTCGACTTGGTCGCGAAGTTTACCCGTCCATCGTAACGGAGAAAAGAAGTACATATCATGCCTATCGTCCTTATGCTTCGTCTTCTCGCTCCCTTCACCCAACTCGTAGCCGGTGCCCCCATTCATGACAACTCGGTGAAGTGACGACGAGTCGCCTCCAATAATTTGCGGTCCGGGTACAACCTTTCCATCCTTCTTCTCTTCAGTCGACTTTCCCATGATGACAACGCCCTCAACATTGAACGAATGTTCCGATGATACGTATTCATCAAAAGCGCCACGTCTTGGTGCTGGCACCTCTTTCGCATCAGCAGCAATGCTTCGTACCAATGTGCCGTTCCACTGCACGTCATTTTTTGTCTTGCAGGCTTTAGAATCCTCCCCATCACATCCATCACCATCGTCTTTCGTTTCCTCCTTGTCAATCCAACTCAGGATTCCATCCCACACAAATAGGGTATCTCTCCAGCTATTCTTTGCCATGACCTCGACGGAGAGTGGTGCATCGTACTGTTGATTTTTCAATACTGTTGATGACACCAAAGATACCTACTTATTCCTCCAAAACGTCAAATTCAACATCACAGGCTCTCAATAATTTAGCGACGTTTGTACACGTGTGTGAGAATGGATGAGTGACGCAAATTTTTTTCGTCATTCATGGAATATCGTAACCCAATTGTTGAAAGAACCCCGGAAAAAGGCAGAATCATTACAATAATACATTCCCTATTAAAACTATATTGTTTGTTTTACAGGCTTCTTCTCCATCTCCATAGTGTGAGCTACATGTCTTTCCATCGCGTCCACATAACCAGCTGCGTGATGATAACGAATTCCATGTTCCCGACAAATCCGCTTTACGCCAACTGACAATGCAGGCAAGTGGCAATGATTGATGTTGGGGAAAAGATGGTGCTCGATTTGGAAGTTGAGTCCGCCAGAGAAGTAGTAACAAAAGAGACTGTCATTGCCAAAGTTTTGAGCGGTGGCCACTTGATGCTTATAAAAGTTGGTGTCCGACGCATGTGCACAACTATTGGTAAGGTGATTGATTTGTGTATTGACCATGAAGCAGATGCTCAGTATGCCCCCTGGCAACGTTGCCCAGATGAATGCCTTCCAGAGTTGGAATTGAAAGTATGGCCACACGTGCATGATGAATATGTATCCAATCCTCCCAAGAATGTGTGCCACAAGACGTGGCTTTGGCAAGGATGAGTACGGAACAACGTTGTTGTAAGACAATTTGAGGTTGGCCTTGACATCGTTCAGCAGAGATAGGCCAATCCCAAGTGCCACGGACCAAACAAATAACACGCGATGCCATTGCGCTTGACCGACATGGGTCGGTTTCCACTTAATGCTCTGATGTTCCCTCATCAGCTGCGGTGCGTGGGCCAGGTCAGGATCCTTGTGATCCAAATTTGGGTAGGCATGGTGACCAATCACATGTTCATGATACCACATCCATGGACTGGAATAGTACGGGAAGAGGTAGGGTAGCCAAGCGTTGATCCTCCAATCGGTACTGAGACTAAAGTGTAGACCGTCGTGCCAATAGTTGACTGCTGTTACCCAGGCCAGTAGGGGTGTCACAAGAATGAATGCCCAGTCCCCATTGATATACCAGGGCAGTGTACCAAAAAAGCAAGCCATCAACGACAGAATGAGCGCCCATCGAGCGGGCGTCGCCTTGGATGCTTGGGTCAATGTCACTCCTCTTCTCTTGGAAATGTCCGAAAAATAGTCGCGCACCAATCCTTTCAAGTCGGCAACGAACTTGTCGTTTTCGATGCCCTCCCAGTTGTAATATCCATCATCTGTCGGATCCATCAATCTACACCCTCGTTCGTCGCTCACATCCTGTTTTGGAATTTCGTATTTGGATAATATCTTCATCAACATTGCGCGGGACAAAAAAGGATGATGTGATTCAAACAATGCCGTCCCATCCCTCTGATGGATGAGAGATATGGCGATGGGTCCACCAGGATGTTCGAAGGTGGTAAGATCGTACCATTTTTTATGTATGCGAGTGATGAGCCGATCTGAAGAGTTCTTCGTTCGATGCATGGGAGATTTGGCTTCCGTGAAGATGTATGGACCGTAGTGTCGGGCAAGCTGGAAGGAGAGATTCAAGGAGATGAAAAATCAAGCAAGCGAGCGCGCGATAGCGATGAGTGATATGAAGGTATTGATGTAGCTCAACTATTGAAATGATTCAACTTACCCAAAGTATTGAATATAGCGTAGATGCCACGCCTATACACTTGATACACGTGTCATAGTCAACAGAGGAGGCGCTGAACTCATCAGTTGGAGGCAACAGCTTGGCGATAGAAGTTTGCAGAAAAGTGCTTAATTTTTCGCCATCGCTACCGATGTCGCTACTTTCGCAAGTTAACGATGGGCTCGAGCTGATGTTGGATAAATAATCCATGTTTGATCGACTGTCCCGATTCTAATTCCCCCGAGAATATGAAAAATGATGGTGAAATCTCAAAGAAAGAGATCGTCGAGATCGCCGAGAGTGATTACACTGCTGCGATGGAGAAGTTTGGGGATAGGATGATGATATGATGATGATGATGACGATGATATTATATTTGATGATGCTGATGTGTTACACGTGATGTAATTCGAATTCGTGAAACATCCCAAAACATGTGCATTTTATTCGAAGATTTTTACTCTTTGGCGATTTTTACTCTCTAGTAGAAGATAGTGACGCACCAACATTCTGATTCAGCAGACTCTCCAAAACATGACGACGTGCAGACCGGATCAACCCGTCAAATGAAAATCCTGTAGGTAGTACTACCTTAAAGTACGTATCTATCTACCTCCATCGCCGTATCGCCGTCCACAACGCTTCGACACCACCCGATTGTGTATCGTAGACAATGACAATGATACTCTCCAAGCTCCTGTTTCTTCCGTCAGCTCACAACATATCCTACGACTCCATCCGTCCCCATCACGTTCTCGCCCTCTACTCGTCGTATCACCTCCTTTCGTCCATTCTCGGCTCCAGCCTCTTTTTCGCTAAACTCAAAACCCATCTATCCAATCACGCCACGACACTCCTCTCCAAACTATCGGACGTGTGCTTGCCCCTCCTGTATTCACCCATTACATCCATATTCTTACCCGATGCATTATTGCGCTATGCCATTCGGGTTCGATGTCAACACACGCTCATCGACTTGGGGCAGAATGGATCCGAGGCCGATCAATCGACGAAGATGGACATTGTGAAGGAGTTGCAATCCATGCCCATCGCCATCGAAACCGATTTGGCCAATGATCAACATTATGAGGTACCGGCAAAATTCTATGATTTGTGTCTAGGATATCATAAAAAGTACAGTTGCGGACTCTGGCCATTCCCAGCTTCGTCGCTTGGAAAAGGTCGTGGGATGACATGGGAAGACAGTTTGAACAAGAGCGAATTGGCCATGTTGGAATTATACGTCGAGCGTGCTCAAATTGAAGACGGGATGAGCATTGTCGATTTGGGATGTGGGTGGGGATCGATGACATTGTTTTTGGCCTCCAAGTTTCCAAATTGCAAGATTACCTCCATCAGCAATTCCAATTCTCAGCGGGAATACATTTTGGCAACTGCCAAGGAACGGGGGTACAATGTCGATAACATTCGGGTGGTAACGTGCGATGTGAGCAAGTGGGACGATGTCGACTATTGCAAGAAAATAAAGTTGGATGAAATCAAAGACAATGATCGGGTGGTTAGCATTGAGATGTTTGAGCACATGAAAAACTACTCCATCCTACTTTCACGGATTCACACCTTTCTCAAACCCAATACTGGTAAACTTTTCGTTCACATCTTCACACACATTCGTCATGCATATCACTTTGAAAAGGGATGGATGGCTGATACCTTCTTCACTGGTGGGACAATGCCTTCCGATGACCTCCTGTTGTACTTTGGACAACACTTTTCGGTATCAAACCATTGGCGTGTGAATGGAAGTCACTATGAGAAGACGAGCAATGCATGGTTGGCGTTGATGGATAAGCATTGGAGGAGTGGAGAGTTGGAGCCTGTGTTGGAGGAGGCGTATGGCAAGGGTAAGGGACGAGAATGGTATGTCAATTGGAGATTGTTCTACCTCGCTTGTGCAGAATTATTCGGAATGAAAGGTGGGGAAGAGTGGATGGTTAGCCATTATCTTTTTGACAGGAGGGCTTGATAAAGTTCACGACTGGTAGGTTAGGTGCAGCTCGAGTAAGTTACGAATCGACGGAAATGAATTTAGTAAAAGACCACTCGGTCGGGAGTTACTAATAGCTCAGTGTTTGCGAATGCCCTTGTCTCGAAACGTTATTCGGAGTCAACCTCAAGCCTCATGCGTTTGTGAGCCTGAATCAATATCCTGGTACGCTTGTTTTCTTCTGTAGTAGAAGAGGAACAAATTGATCAACTCCACAAAGCAGGTGGGAACGGCTGTCCACCCAACAATACTCCATAGCATTTCTACCCTCATTCCGTACACTGTCACACACGTTATTAGAGGTAGGATAGGAGTTAGCTCATGAGCGAGCATTGGAAGTTGAAATTGATAAGAACTTACTCACGAACCAGCATGTGAAGACGCCTCCCCAAAAATGAACGAAAGACTGAAACAAATTGATTCTGTTCATAAATATCGTCACCCCTGTCACCAATCCTATGATATCTATTGTCAGGCACAAATATGAAGTGATGATTGCTGCAGTGGTGGATGTTCGTAGATTCTGGTACTGTTCGTAATATGGCTGGTTGGGTTCAATTGGGTAAGAATACGGATATGGTTCTTGGTACAGTCTGCAAAATCATGAAAGGTCATTTACGAACATGTTTGTCAGATGAATGGTCAATAATGCGAATGACGCGTTCGTACGTTACGGATCGGATTCACTTACTCATTGAGTCTCGAGAAGTGAGGTTCAATCGAAGCGCGAATGTTATCATTAAGTGACTGTTTGACTAGAGAGATTGCGAGTAGGTGGCCCATAGTGGTAATAAAGCGGACAGGGACGAGGAAGACGAGGATCGATGTTGGGTGTGTCATGGTACTGCGACACGAACGGACTGCTGTCCTGAGAGTTTTGAATTTCAAAAGAAGGAGTTGAAGGATGTTGCTCGCTCGAGGAGACATCAGACTCATTGACTACTAATGGATTCTCATCGAATGGAATGCGGTTCCGTACATTGGGATGCGTGCATTCATTACCTTTTGGGTTTTTTGTTAACTATCAGTGTTGGGCTTGCATCAACGGTGAGTCACGCGGTATCATCACTGTCGCAATTATTCGCCAACTCACCTTGGGGCTCTCTTCTCTCTTACCAGAAGAAACCTCTGGTTTCAACATTAGTGGGAAGCATTTTGCCATACAACAATAAAAGGCTACTCTCGCGCATTCACAAGAAGTGGTATGATCTGTCTGAATTCAAACATCCCGGTGGCCCCGTCGCGATTGGCTTAGCAAGATCGCGAGACGCGACTGCATTATTTGAATCGCATCACAACTTCATACCGCGCGAAAAGCTGCTTCAAATACTTGCACGGTATGAAGTTTCACCGGAAGAAGCAGCAACTTTGAATACACTTGACAACCAAGATGATTTTTTGCCGTATGATTGGACTGAAATCGAAAAAGAGGGCTTTTCACATGACCTCCGCCAACTTGTTATCAAATACTTTTCGAACCTTGCGAATGAAAATGGTGCAATCAGCATTTCAGAGGCATCCAAGGCTACTACCAAGCGCTGGATTGTTATTTGGTCGTTCCTGGGCTTATTCTTTGCCAGTCTGCCAGCGTTCGTACAAGGGAGCTGGGTTTTCCTCTTCGTATCTCCACTTCTTGCATGGCTTTCGATAGTAAACTATTGGCATGACGCGATGCACTTCGCTCTAAGTAGCAAATGGCAAGTGAACGCGACACTGCCATACCTGCTCCCACTAGTATCCAGTCCGTCGATGTGGTACATTCAGCATGTCATTGGGCACCATGCTTACACAAATATCGGCCACAAAGATCCAGACTTGGCCCACGCACCACAATTGATGAGAGAACACGAGAGTATCAAATGGCAACCATCTCACTTGTATCAAGCACGATCGGCAAATATGATGTTTGTCTGGTCAATAGCTGCGGGAATAGGTTTGAATATACTGAACGATGCCAGGGCAACCGTCAAACTTTCCTACAATAATGTCGTCCCATATGAAATGCCATCGATGTTCCGACTATGTGTACACATCTGTGGCCGCATCCTGTATGTTTACTGCATGCACGTTTGGCCATTCTATCGATTCCCGCAATGGAAAGCATGGATATGGGCCGTTGTACCCAACGCTCTATTCAGCATCTGCTTCATGGTCAATACACAAATCAGTCATCTGAACAGCAGCTGTTCTCATGCATCCGATACGAATTTTTACAAGCATCAAGTGGCCACCGCTCAAAACTTTGGCAATGACAGCCTTTTTTGTTACTACTTCTCTGGTGGACTCAACTTCCAAATCGAGCATCATCTCTTCCCCAATATCAATCATTGTCACTTGCCCGCATTATCAGTGGGTGTAAAGCGGGTTTGTCGCGAACATGGTGTGACGTACAATCATGTATCGGGATACAGGGAAGCCTTGACTAGACATTTTGAACACACATCATCATTGGCGTCAAAACCTCTAGATTGACAGAAGTAATCCAATTTATGTGCATAAAGATAAATGACGCAACTACTTCAACAATATTAACCGAAGATTTGATTAACCTACCCATTGCACAGAAATCATCCGCTCCCAACCTGTCATTCTCAAGCAACCAATCCTCTCTCCCTCAATTTCCCAATCAATTCATCCACACTCGCCACCATCTCTCCTTCTTTACGCGGAGGCGGCTCATAAACCTGAACAACTTCGTTCCTCGGAATTAACACATCGTCCAGATTAAGACCTAATTCCTTGGCCATATCCTCGAGCGAAATAGTCTGCACCGGTTTCTTCTTTGCCTTCATTATGTTGGGCATGGTTGGGTATCGCGGCGTGTTCAGACGGAGATCACATGTGATAATTGCTGGACGATTCGCCGGTTTCAACTTGATGACTTCAGTTCCTGAGCAGAGAGACGAATGATATTGATCAAAAATCGATTAGACGGGAGTGCGCGAGCGACATTTCACCATCATGACGAAGAACACACTCACCTGTATCCGTCTCACGTTCCACGGTAAAGGTTCCATCCTCGCCTCGTTCAATATTGGATGCAAATGTTGCCTGTGGGGCATCTAATAGACCCGCGAGGATGGTTCCAGTTTGACCGCAATCCTACAACATGGCAGAAAAAAGTTGTGAGAAGACAGACACACTTCACACATGATGACAAAAAGAACCAAACCCTCCCATCAATAATTATCATGTATGTTTCTCTCTCTTCTTTGCTGCGCGCTACTCACCGAATCAATGCTCTGTTTTCCCAACAAAATCAAATCGACATTCGCCTCTTTTTCCACCACGCCCTTTAACAAATGTGCAATCCCCCAAGGTTGCATGTCAATATAATCCCCCCGAACATCTGGTTTGGTTTCTATATGTATGCCACGATCGGCTCCCATGGCCAATGCCGTGCGGATGGTTTCGGAACATTGTTTGGGGCCAATGGAGACTGCCACCACCTCCGGTGCGGCGGCCGATGATGGTGTCGCAGCAGCCTCCTTGAGACGAATGGCCTCCTCCACGGCGATTTCACAAAAGGGATTCATACTCATTTTGACATTGTTGAGTTGGACCGCCTGGGCGGCCTTGGTGGGGTCGACGCGGATTTTGATGGCGTAGTCGATTACGCGCTTGATGGGTACGAGGATTTTCATTTGTTTGTTGTCGCTTCCTTTTGCTTTTGTGGCGGTGATGTGTGTTGCGTCTAAACCCTTCTTTTCGACAGGCAGGCGCAGCAGGCAAGAGCGAGATGATCGAAGGGGAGGGAGCGCACGAAGCGGCGAACGATGATGATGCTGGACGGGCAATAATAAAAAAATCAATTCTTCAGAGAATCAATACTATCGATCGTCGATCTGCCGCCGCCAGAGTGATCTGATGATTGATCATAGAGTCTTGGATGGAAAGGCCAGATGGTCTCGAATTTTGGGCGCGTCGCAGATGGATTTTTGACAACACCTTCTTCTCTCGTCTTGCTTGCGTCAGCCAGGCCTGGATGACGCACCATCCACAATGCGCAATGGTGTCATCAAAAATAATCCTCTTCGCTTTCATCAGAGAGTAAAGGAACCATGATGATTGCATTTTCACAACAATACATAATACTCTCAATGATGATGTTAAGACTTTCACATTGTACTTGTGACACGGACTGTTATTAGTGGTTCCAGTGTGAAAAGTTGGCGGAGTCATGAAACACGAACTTCAAGTCGTTAAGTGATTTCAGTCAAATTACATCATGCATGTGTCATGTATTCATTATAATGTCATTGATTCATTATAATGGTACTATTCCTACGTAGATTTTCCATGCATTCATTATAATGTCATGCATTCATTATAATGACGAATGAGTGAAAGCTACGTAGGAACTGGTACCATTCAATGACATGTAATGGATCAATGAATGAGTCACGATGGAGTGGATGCAATTCTGCCGCCCCTATTGTGCCCACGTTATGTACATCTTAAACCCTGTACACGACATATTTAAGTAAGAATTTCATTATTTCATTGAAATTCCTTCACTCTCATGTGTCACAACAACCACAAATTTATGACCATGATGTTTTGACAGGATCTTCAGATGTGTCGTTAATTGACTTTCCACTTTCCTCTCACGTTTTGCCACGTCTTGCTGACTGGCGCGATTAAACCAAACCGAGCTCGACAAGATCACCCGCTTTGTAAAACGATACCCTTTTTGTGTTGACAACATCATTGCCATAAAATACGTCGCAATTCAGTTATCCATGCAAGATATTCAATTATCCATAATGAAAGAAGTACTCATCTCTGTCCCGACCAAGACGTATGATGGAGGTTCCAATTCCAATGATGCCAAGAGAAACATGTCACCTACTTGCGAGGAAGGCTTCGATGCATTTTCTTATTACTCAAGTCAAGAACGTCGAATGAACTTGTTACTTGGTTTCGATCAAGGCACCCGATCTATCAACGACGACAGAATGGAGACCAATCAGCATGGGCCTGCATCAAATGAGACTGTCGCTACCAACAACCCTCTCGCAAATTATAACCGTCGTCGAACAAGATTATCATGGGAGGTGCACCCGTCGCTCATTATATTGATGTAACAATTCCTTCATTATTAAATAAAGATTGCATTTTTCCTAATTCACTATCTAGGCGTCAGAAGTGTGTGGGTAAGGTACGCGAGTGTGTGGCGTGTTGGTAAGACACGAAGTTGCACGTCACTACATCTTCCTCAACACGAATTCGGTCCGTCGAATAGTTGCTCCGACTTTTTCATTTCACCAGTTTCGGTATTCCAATAAAATGATCGTTTCGTTTTAGGATCCTCAACTAGTACCCAATGATCATCATGCGAATTTGCGGCTACATCATCATCACCAACAGAAGACGAATCCACACCATCACCAGTTGCACTCAACGATTCGTTCTTATCGTCGACGGATTTTCCTGACTGCCCCAATCCTTGCTTTGTATCTGATGTCGTTCTTTCAGCCGCCTTTGCCGCGAACTCAGTACTACCCGATATTACTTGCTCCTTCTCTCTACCCTGTGACGGTTCAGGCTCGTGCTGCTGCATTCGTTTCATGAGCTCGGCCCCTCCCAAAACACGCGAGGACGAACTTCGAAGAAATCGCTGTTGACGGTAATGCGACGAGGAGGTCTTGGCAGTAGTAGATGATGCGATGGAAGAAGATGCTCTGTTGTTGGTGTTCATTATGGGTATTTTTTTTCGAACCGCGTCGTCATCGTCTGCTATATTTTGCGATGATTGTGTGTCAAATAATGATGCTATACTAATCCCTTGGATGCTGCTACCCCTACGATCCTTTCCATCTCGAATACGGTTTGTGTTCCATCTCCTTTCACCACTGTTGTAAAATTCATTTGTTGATGGCAATTTATTAAATGTTCTCGAGGATGCAAATTCCGATGCAGGAACACGGAGCCGAGCCTCCGCTGTCACAAAACGTTGTCCATGGCATGCGGAACACAAGATCTCACGGGAAACCTTGGCACATTGGTTCATCAATGCAGCGCGTTGTAACATTTCCGGGGACACACGCAGGCCGCACTTGGAACAAGCTGCATTATTTTTCCGAGGCTGGGTATCGTTATTTGCGGCAGTTGACAACGATGAACTATCCATCCCTTCCTTGGCCTGCTCAGCCGCTCCCAATATCGCATCATCCCTCGAAAGTGCCATCTCTTCCATCTCATCAATCTCCCTGATCAAGTCACTCAATAATCTTTCGTTGTATTGTTCGATAAATTCACGGCGTTCCTTTGCCATTGGACTCTCATTATTGTCAGAGAAGAGTGATGTTAACGTATTGCGAAAATCTTCACTCTGTCGAAGGTAGGCTCGTTCTTCGTCAAATACCTGTTGATGCAATGTTTCGGGATCCACTAACATCTGATTAGAGCTAGTGCGGCTATTTTCAATCTCCATTACTGCTTGATAGAATTGTTCTTCCTCCGACAAGGATTGCGTAAATTTTGTGTCGTAATTAATTCCACTATTAACTGCATCCTCATGCCCATCGTTGGAATAATAAGAATAGCTCGGCGGCGGGGAAAATAATCCCTCCACTGCCATCTGATACGCATTCTTCTTTTTTCCGCGCGCAGATGGCGTGGTTCGCGTTGGGCCCCGCCGCCAATTTCTGGAAAGGTCGAGCGATCCATCTGCCCGAAGGAATGTATCCTCCGCCTGCAGGTATGTTTCTGGATCGAGGTACAGCCCATTCATAATACCTTTGAACTCATCGTCCCCGGATTGTTCTCCATAGTTCTCGCTGGATGATGATGACGATGATGACAGTGATAGATGCGGCATCGCCGCGGCCATCGATGGATAGTGCAGTCTGGATTTTGCATGATGATGAGTTGATCCACCACCACCACCACCGTCCGCTGCGAAGAATGACAATTGCGGGCGTCGTCGAATCGTCCCCCGAGGTGATCTAGCCGTAATGATGTTTGGCCAATAATAATATGATGGCGGTGCTGAAAGTAGCATTAGTAGGAAGGAGACGGGGCAAGATGGCGGTTAGTACAACCTCGACTACTTGTACTATCATCTACTACTACTACTACTACCTAGATACTACGTACCTTACTGCTGTTACTCTTCAGTTTGAAGAATATATGGTAAGGTAGATACTACTACTCTATCTACGTTGTTGCCAAAAATAACAACGCCAACATCGCGGTTTTCTGCGTGCAGCGTGTAGTGAATTCGCTTTCAAACAACAAAACAGCACAACGCACAACAAGCAAAACAAACCAAAAAACCGCTCTCAGAGGTGGATGATATTTATCGTCGCTTCAAGTTGTTGGAGGACATGCAGGGGAGAGGAGAGCGAGCGCTCACAGTGACATACGAAATATGAGTAGAGGTACTGCGCTTTCATCGCCATGGTGCGAGCATGGGAAAGTGGATGGATGGAGTGTGGCACTCCACAAGCCAAAACCCGAGCCTTTCCTTGATCTACTTGTTTTTCTGCGATTGACAAAACCAAGGCTGCACAAGCCATATTCCACTCCAACTCAGACGACATTTAAGGGGACACACTTATTCGCGCATACTGAAATCAGAACTGGGACAAAGCCCCATTTTTTATTAAGCACTCCATCGTACCCAAGACAGCACACAACACTCAAAGACGTGGGTGCAATAGGACAAAGGACAAATGATAAACTCCTTGAGGACAAATTATTTCATCATGCCAACCTCCAACGCTCCCTCCTCCTCGTTGTCTTGCATGCAAACATTCATTGTTCCAACAAAGACGTATGACGGCGGTACCAACACGGTTGACGAGGGTAATGACTCCGCTACATCCTTCGATGCTGCAAGGAATCACTCCAATTTCAACAAGAACAAAGAACGACGACAACAACAACACTTCGATGCATTTTCCTATTACTCGAGTCAATACAACCGAATGGGCATGTTTTACTATCCTCGTTCACAAGACTTGACCTCACTTCTCGTTGACGACGATGAAATTCCCACCAACACACGTCGTCGGGTGTCTACATCGAGTACCGAGACTACTACTCACATCGAGGCTGCACCAACCGTTAGTCCTCGTCGAACGAGAGTCGCATTTGAGATACACCCGTCGCTAATTATGCTGCATGAACTTGAGTTCTATGAACAAGGACGAATTTCCACGAAGGATTGTACCCCAGAATAGAGTGGGATGGTATAAAATGAGTAATGCCTTGCTAGAGTAAATAACATAATCAGACTTTCATTTTCAAGATACAAAGTCAATAAGGCAAGTAGTGTATACTCGACGAAAGGCGCCGTCTACTTTCATTCTGTTAATGATCTCCGGTTAAATGATCCAATGAGTCAAGATCATTGGTATACGCTGAATTTAGTCATTCTTGCACTAGAAACATGTATATCAGCAACACTATTCGATGATGAGCAAGCTGGAAATAACGAAAAATACAGCAGCATTTTCTTGCACACTTCTCCCAGCCTCCTGATAGGAAACAAAAGAGAATGCAACACCTCTCTTTACTGGTTACGTTGTCACATTCCGCCATCTCCCACTGACTTTCCACGAGCCTGCTTCTCCGCTGCCCGCGCCAACATAGCTCCGATTTCCGTCCCATCCAAGTGTGTATTTGTCCTCCTCATATTCTTCCGTTCGTAATATCTACGTTTTTGGGGCTTGCCATCGTTATCAACATTGCTCTTTCGTTTCATTCGAGGTCGTGACAGCTTCTCGCCTGGCTCAATCAATTTATGCTCGAGTAATGCCTTGTGCAATTCTGCTTCCGAGGTGGGTATTAACGGCAAGGTGTCCAAGTACATTTGTCGAACGTCCTGACAAAGTTTTTAAAATTGTTTTGCAAACTTCAAAAGAATCAAACATTGAAAGTAAAATTTACCTTGGTACATCCATGTCGGATGGCGTGGGTGTACGAGAGAGACGGATCCGATGCGGCCTTCTTGGCATATTCTACCGCAGCCTTGGCGGCCTCGGCGTCCGTTGGACGAGACTTGCCCCCCACTCCTCCCCTAGCCTTACTACCACCAATGCCTGCCAATCCCTTAGGACCACCATGATCGCCAGTCCGTCTTGCATGGAACTTGGCAGTAGGTAATTTTCTAGAGGAGCTCTCTCTTGTTCCTCCTCCTCCGACTGCTCGACCCAGCCCCAATGACGTCGCTACGCTTTTGGCAAAGATACCCGCTAAGATGGATGGACTTTTCTCACTAGCAAAGGATGACACCAGTGCGGCAGCTGCGCCTCCCGTCACACTCCTCATTGCTGCTCCTTCCGATCCATTCCTGCCATTTTTTCCACCGCCATCAATGCTACCACCCGAAGCAATTATGTCATGCAACCGTTCTCGTGCCTCCTTGGCCTTGATCAAGTTTTCCCATCCCACACTCTCCTCAGTCAATATTCCATCCAATGGTATCGTCGTACCATCGAACTTGTAACGATATCCCTCCACCTCGTTCTTCTTACTCAAGTCTTTCAAACTAACCACACTCAGTGGCGCCTGGGCGCGGGGAGGTTGTTTCTCCAACGCTACGTTTGGGATAATTTGGGAAGAAATGCGAAACCATTCCCCCCCGATACGAATGGCTTCGCCTCGACGGATTTGAGGTTGTGGATCAATGTCGGTTTGGATGTAACGAGAAACTTTAAACTTTTGAGTTTGGAGAGTTGTTGCGGTGTTGTTGGATGAATCTCCATTGCCGATTGTCAATGGTGTTGAACTAGTGGTTGTTGCTGTTGTATCCTCTGGCTTAGTACTTGTTGTTGGTGGTGGTGGTGCTTCGTGCGGTGGCGGTGCTACCTCCTCCAACAACGAAACGCATCCATCCAACTCCACCAAAAATGTCTCTCCCCGTGGGAATAATATCTTATCCTTCTCTTCTGGGTTCGATACTCCCAGTACTTCTCCGCTGGTAATTAACTTTTGTATATCCTTCTCCACACCATCATAGGCATCTACTAACTCACTGGCCTTGATCCCATTTTTCATTCTATTAATCTGGGCCAAAAGTGTGGCCTTATCATGAACCATGGAGAACTTTGCACGATATCCAAATTGATACATGGTTAGGTTAGGATTTTCAGGGTCGGGTATTTCCTCTACCTTGATTTTGGGATTGGAGAGGAGCATGTTCACTAGCGCTGTTGTATTGTCATTCTCATCATCCACAGCACCATTTCCTGCTGCTGACGACAGATCAATCCCTAGTGATTTGTAAATGACACTTGGTGGCAAACATCCCGAAGATCGATGATGTTTTAGAAATAAGAGTATGTCGGCCTGCTTTTCTAAATTGGATTTGTGCGAAACATTGGGAATACTACTAATTTCATTGGAGTTGGATGCGGTTGAGATGTTCGACTCCGATCGATGATAGATTGCGGCGGTGGATGATGAGAATTCATTGTTGTTGTAGGACGGTGAGGGTGGGAGGGTGTGCTCGGCGCGGAGGAAGTCGAAGCCGTACGAGTTGACGTCTGCCATGGTCAAGCGTCGAACTTCCTCACACCGCCGACCGAACCGAGCGGGTCTACGATAGGTAGATACATATTATGGCCTGCGTGTTACTCAGCAAGACTGTTGGTCTGTCCGACTCCTCTGTCCCAGCTCGCTGGCCGTAGACAGGACCCATGACATCGTATGTAGCTTTGTACCAGAGGAACCCTGGTAGCAAAAATTGACCGCCGGGAGCATTTCGGATTATACTTGGGTAGGTTGACCAGGAAACCCCGGACCGCCGTGGACATTTCATTTTATACCCGGGTATATGGTCTTCGGGTCAATTGCAAGAATGTACCAATTCCGAAGAAAAAAATTTCAATATCCATCCCGCCCTGCCCAACCTTTCCCATCAATGGCAATGAACGTACTAATTCCAACATGAAAAAAATTCAATATCCATCCCGCCCTGCCAACCTTTCCCCACACTGTCACTGCTGTCGAGAGAAGAGAATCTTCCTTGTGAACAAAAGAGCCTAAAGAAGATCTCCTCCCGCTGCTAGATTCATAGGCGCTGGAGGTTTTGGGCTTCAGTCTTCTTCATCTTCGTCTTCGTTTGTCTTCGGCGACCTTCGTCTTCATTGTCGTCTTCGTCTTCTACCTTCGTCTTCATCTTCGACTTTGGCTGTTTTCGGCTTCGGCATCGGCTTCATCTTCGGCTTCGTCTTCGTCTTTGGCTTCGCCTTCGTCTTCGACCTTCGTCTTCGACCTTCGTCTTCGACTTTGGCTATTTTCGGCTTCGTCTTTGTATTCGTCTTCGTCTTCGTCTTCGGCTTCGTCTTCGACTTCGGCTGTCTTCGTTTTCGTCTTCGTCTTCGTCTTCGTCGTCGTCTTTGGCGACCTTCGTCTTCATTGTCGTCTTCGTCTTCGACCTTCGTCTTTGACTTCGGCTTCGTCTTCGGCTTAGTCTTCGTCTTCGTCTTCAGCGACCTTCGTCTTCATTGTCGTCTTCGTCTTCGACCTTCGTCTTCGTCTTCGACTTCGGCTGTCTTCGGCTTCGTCTTTGGCTTCGTCTTCGGCTTAGTCTTCGACTTCGGTTGTCTTCGTCTTTGTCTTCGGCTTCGTCTTCGTCTTCGGCTTCGTCTTCGACAGTCTTCGACTACGATTGTTTTCGGCTTCGGCTTCATCGTCGACCTTCGTCTTCGTCTTCGGCTGTTTTCGGCTTCGTCTTCAGCTTCGTCTTCGTCTTTGACTTCGGCCGGCTTCGGCATCGGCATCGGCTTCGTCTTCGGCTTCATCTTCGGCTTTGGCTTTGGCTGTCTTCTTCGTCTTAATAAAGGCGACAATGATGTCACTTGTTGCAGTATTGCAAATCCAGCGAAATTGAAAACTCTAATCATAGAATTCTTCAAGCCTCCCAAAAAAGACAGTCGGGGATACTTGCCTGTCGTTGCAGAAATCAATGTCAATGCCACTTGCGAATTGGAAGATGAAGATGAGGATGAATGTGATAATTGCAATGGTGAAAACAATAATGAACAAACTGATGTTGGTTCTCTATCTCAAGATATAATTGCTGATCATGTTACATTCATCAATGATTGTCCAAGCGGCATAATATCAGAAAATGTTGATGACAGCATAGATGAAAATATTGGTGACAGCACAAGTAAGGATGGGGAGCTAGCTGACAGATCATTGGTTGATACTACATGTTCTAATGATGATGGAAACGGATTGTCACACCAATCACAATGTTATACTGAATGCATGAATTTGCTGCAATGTAACAGTCTATGTCAGGTTCCAATATTTGCCTTGAAACTTATTCAACTACTGCAACTGGGGAAAATAGCATCCGGATCAATTGATAGTGGGAGCAAATATATGGCACGCCCTCAACGGTGGTTCAAGGCAAAGGAGGGTGGAGGATACAACAATGAAGTGAATACTGGTAATGACAGGGCAGAGGGGGAGGGAAGAAACAATAATGAGCAAAAGTTTGTTGTTCGGAACAGTCTTGTACAAATGGCATGTGTAACGGGAAAGGGAAAAACCCAGAAAACATCAGTTGAGTATTATCGCGTGCTGTCTTTTTTCACAAAGACATACAACAAGTGGTACATGGCAGTAGAGGGAGAGTTTGCATATACTCCCAATGATTCTGCGAAGATGAAGAACACTCGTTTTTTAGCCCAAATGGTAGAAAAGAAAGGGGCAACCTATACTGAAGTAACACTGACAAAGGGAGGAATGTGGGGGCCAACTCATGTGTACTGTGTGAAATCTCTCAATGACATCAAAGGTCTGCCTGTTGGAAAGAGAGGGCAGCCAGTTGTATTGGATTTGTATAGCTTGTAAAAGGAATAATACTAAAAGGAATAATACTATTTATGAAAGCTAGGTGAGTATGGTAGGTTTCATGGTAGGAGGTACCCTTGCCTAGTACTTTTTATTAGGTAAAGAACCCAGGTATGACCGGCTGACCAGATGGGTTGCTAAATATACCTGGGTAGATGGCTTTCATTCCTACGTAGGCTTCTACAGGTGATTGACCGGCTGGTCACATGGTCCGTAGGACCCAAGTATACTAGCTTCTGGTCAGGGGATGTCATGGGTCCTCTCCCGACTTTGCCCTCCAACAAAAAACTCCTGACCGGCCCATCCAAGTTTAAGGGGGGTTCTGAAATGACCCTCCTCCATCTACCTGTTCCTACGTAGAAAACCAGGGGTCAAAAAATGAGTTTTGTTCCAGAATTCACCAAATAACTCATGGAAACCATGGTTGCCACCGTCGGAGAAGGATAGTGAACACCATGATGAGCGGATTACCAAATTAAGCACAAACTTTTGACTTTTGACGAGATCAAAGCCTTGCTGAAACAGGAGGTAATTGCTACAACTCGCTTGGCACTCAGCTGCAGTACTTTGTCGGCGCCATTGAGATCTTTTTTGGCGCCGAAAGCCTTATTCGAATCAAACTTAACAAGTTGCTGCACTTGGTTGGTAAGTACAAAAAATGTTTTTGGGACATGATTGCCTTGGACGAGTGGTTTCCCTCTCGATTCTTTTTTGCGGTTGACAGATGGGTCCAACTTTTTCTCACCCAGTGCAAGGTCGCGGATACTCTCTTTGGCGTGGATGACAAGCACCTTCATTTTTCCTACATTGTCAATTCCATCCTCTACAACAACTTCAGAATGCCGCTCCCACCGACCTTCAAGAAAATCAAATCCGACAATGAAGTCTCCAAGTGTCCGGCTGATGGAAAAGACGCTCTCGGGAAGAGACAGAAAGCAGAGAAGTCAGATGAGAAAAAGGAGGAATTAGTTGTGGTCAAGAACACAAGTCAACATGAGGCCTTCAAGATGAAAGAAGGGGAGAGCTGGAGGAAAAATTTCAAGACAGCACATGTACAAGACAGACCAAGTTGGATGGAGAGAAGTCGACAAAGATGTGCATCAGATTCCACGTCCTCAGCGAATGCTTTGAATCATGTGACAGAAAAGAAAGTCACGTACCTAAGGAC
>JALLBB010000232.1:0-19411 GCA_036939735.1 Discostella stelligera | reverse complement strand
CCATTTAAAATACCACCCATCCAACCCGTCGGCTGGTGAAATACAAAAAAAATGGCGCAACCTGGTGCTCACCCCACCAAATGCTACTCCACTGTACAATCTAAAAAACAGAGATGGCTACCCTGTGAATATCAAAAAGCTCACAATTGCATACAGTTGAGCACCCAACTTGGGCAACCTTCTCTCCTGCAGGAAAATGCAGGTCAATGTAGAAGAGAATATCAACATGCACACCAGACTGCTTTTAGCATCTGAGGAGCAACGACCACATGATCCCCTTTCTAAGGGAGAACTTGGAGCCCATGGAGGAACCGCCTTCTTAACACAACAACTTTATTGGTAACAGGGGGAGCGACATTCTTTTTTCTTCCCAGCAGAAAATGGTGGGTCTTTTTTGGAAAGAGCACATGCCCCAGCCTCTGATAGGCCCCCATCACACTTACCAAACCCAAACAAATGTGCTCCCTTCCTTTCATCACCTACCTCTCTTGTTCCTTGCTGGTGTTTGACGATCAGTATCAGGCATGGTGGTACACGCAAGCACACAACATCCCAGCCAAGAGCATGAATGAAGAGGTGGAGCAGATTTGATTGAGCCAGTTTGGCAAGTTTGCGGCCAGCATCAAGGTGGGATTGATTGATTTCAAGGTGGTGATCAACTTGTTGAATTCCCTATTGAGGGAATATGTTCCGTTGTTGTTAAATGTCATTGTTGCTGGACAATCACCTCTCATCTAGCACCTGGACAATCACCTCACATCTAGCACAATACCTGCAGCAGAATCAATAGCAATGCCACCTACTTTGAGAACATCCACAATCGTGTCAACATCCACAAGCCCAAGGTGGTGGTGACGAAACAAGAAATTGTCAACTCCAAGGAGGCATTGCATCAAACAGCATTGCTCTTCTCTTTGCTCAAGGAATACCAACCAGTCAATGCAACAACGCGTCTGCTGGCTGCAGATGATGATGCCAAGATAATAGATTGGAGATCTTGGATGGTGAAGCGGGATATTACCTTCCTCCGCTAAAAACAACTCATGCTGCTGCTGCTATTGCTGCTGTTACTATTGCATCAGAAGGGTGGACCACCACAACCATCCCAACTGTAACCCTCCCAAACCCTCCCACTCTAGGTATTGTACTCAGTGGATCACCAGTTGCAAAAAGAATGGCAATTATGAAACAAGTGGTTGAATATTGAGTATTGAGTTGATGCACTATGGGAGCAGTTATTTGACATCTCAGTTGGTGAATATAAGCTACCCCAGTGCCACAATCATTGGTGCCAAAGATGGAGGCTACAACACCAAACGCAGTAACAAAAATAATTATGGTCAGTTACAAGCAGTGCATGAAGGCCACAGCTTGTGCTATTTTAGGCAAGAAAATATCAATGGGATGAAGTGTTGAATGTGTCTAAGTACTAACCTTGGTATGGGAGATGAGCCCTGTGGAGGGAAAAACTTCCACTGAATGGGCAATATTAGGGTATAAAGTTTCAAGCATTGACATCAGTGACATCAGTGACAAGGGAAGTGCCTATGCTGCTGAACGACCCATCAATATTGTCATTGATCCTCCTCCTTTGGTATATTCCTCTACCTCTGGTATTAAACCACATTCTGCCTTTGCTGCTTCCTATTCCAAGGGCAAATTGATGAGCTACAGATGTTTCATTGATGCGCCAGCTTTATCAGTGCTTCAATAAGCAATGTCAATACCTCTCAGTGGATTTCTGGACCAAGTTTGAGTCAGCTAACTGCTTCGTTACTCTTCATCCACAAATAGCTGGAATGATATCCTATCAGAAAGTTTGGAGGGCAAGAAGATAAAGCCAGTGAATCAGATATTTGGATTTCATGGATGCAGTCCCATTGAAAAAAAGTGGTTCTGTTCATCCTCACACAACCAACCCCCTAAGTTTTCTGATGAAAATATTTTTTCAAAGTGAAATTCAAAATGTAAATATTGCAAAAAAATGTCAATGTTCATAAAATAATAATTCAATATTTCAAACAATATTAAATGAAAGATCATAAAATTTACATCTAGTCAAAGATTTCTGCTTCAGTAGAATTTCTTATCATCTGTATTATCTTTTTTTGTTCCAGTCAATTTGTCACAATTACAATTGTTACATCTATTTATTTCTGCTAGTAATGATGTCTAATCAGCACTTTGCTTCTTCTTGCTATATTTTCCTTGTAGTCTCATTGGCGACCCACTGCCTACCTTCGTTGGTTTCACTCCACCATCATCATATACTGCCTTTCCTAGCAAATTATCATTACTGCTACTAATATCCTCATTGCATTACTATCAATGTTATCCTATGCCTTGTTTCTCCCATCCACACCATCCCTCCCATTCCTCCTCACATACATGTCATCATTAACATAGCACTCCTGCTCCTCCACTTCATTACTAGCACTATCCTCATCACTACCAGATTGTGGTCTTCCCCTAGCACCACTTTGTCCCCTCCAATGTGCATTAGCAGCATCATTCTCTGACCAAGATCCTAAGACATGATACATATCCTTCACCCCAAGCAATCCTATATCATCATTTTCATCTCCTGCTTTCTCTCTCTTCTCCTGCTTGATCCAATTTTCCGACAGAAATTCGACCCTTCTCACCCTTCTTAGCCGATGAAGCCCTCTTCATTGAAGCAAGAGAAAAGGAAAAATGAGATGATTCAAAGGAGGCACTGGGACAACTGAGACAAGTGGAGATTACTGCAGCTGACTGTGTGGTAAAAGAGGTAACATATGTTGATCTTGCCCCAGCCGGACAAGGATTCAAAAAATGGCCAGTTCGTCATCTTCCCCATCATCCTCAGATTGGTTATTCTTCCTCCACTGCTTCTTCCTCCTCCTTCTACTCCTACTCCACATTGCCATTATCCAATTGTTCCTCAGGATTGGGTGATCCGGTGGTGCAGTCAAGCTTTTCAGCTATCAGTGTGTGCATTTCCTTTGCTTTCCACACCATGGGAAGAATGTACAGATCAACTGTTGGCTCAGTAGTATGTGCCGGCTTGTTGTAACACCGCTGAATTGCAGTGAGAGTGTGTCAGGGATAGTGCTGCTGATGAAGTACCAACACCATTCAACACTCCAGAGATAACCTTCCTCTTCTTCATCCCAACCTGGTCTGCATCTAGGCATGATAAACAAAGCCAAGGTATGGGATCTTTTACTACAGGTGAGAGGTGAGGTGTGATGAGATGAGAGATAAAAAGGAGAGGTGCACCATTGCCCGATACAAAATTTACAGACAGAACTCATGAAAATTTGTTAAATTTTTGTGTTTTGTGTTTTGTGACCTCTGTGAAGATGGGTTGAGGGCACTTCAGAAAGTTCACAAATTTTGCTCCTTGATTAAATTTTTTAGATATTTACGACCTAAAGTACACATGTTTTGTTTTATGTTTTATGTTTTATGTTTTGTGGTTGTGGACTTGGGTGAATTTTGGGAGAGCTCCATTCTCCGGTTGCTGCCCTTACTTTCTCCGTGTAGGTCCTTGAGAGGTGGAAATTGGATGACTATTATATGAAATCCATCATACTATGTTCAACCAGGCTACTTCCTTCCTTTCCAAGGGAATCATTTACTAATTTCCTCATGTAGGTTTTGTTATGGGAATTATCTTGTGCATCCTTTATGAGTACTATAACTTTATTTGATGACAGCCACTCAGATCCTTTGGATGAGAACACCTTGCCTGTACCATTAGGAGGCTCTGCTTGATTACCACTGGTTCATATCCATCCATCTACAGTTATGTCATGTATGTCATTTAAGGCATCATACAACTGGAATTCTCTAGAAATACTAGCAAAAATCTACCCCTGTACATAGAAAGAATTGTACACTCCACACCAACCACTCCAGACTCTCCATCAAGAAACCATGAAAAAATGTTCTGCAAAATGATCATGTCTCATGCCAAAGCAATAATGAACATCATAACAATGTCACATTATTGCCTTGATGTACATGCTGATAGAAAAAAATTAGCTAAAATTATATGCATTACACATAGAAAATAGTTGAATATTAATGATGCTAGGGCCCAGCGGGTGACAGCTTCAAAACTCATCACTGCAACATCAAACTTGCCAAGCTGTGGTTCATCATTATTCATCCGTTTCCATCAATTCTTTCACAGAAACAATGCCACTTGTGATATTGACTACCTTACCATATGTTTGAGTTTTTTCTGCGCTCATAGAGCCGGAAAAATCAAATCTTTGGAAGAGTGGATTTGGGTCATAATTACTTAACAAACATTGTTCCCACTGTCAGATAGGGATGATCTGTGGTTAGCAGGTGAAAAAATATTGGGTATTGGCAGAGTTACGGCAATTCATTGTTGGGCTCCATTACTTAGGAAAAAACGGATTTAACAATTTTCAAATTGAAAATGCTGAAGTAAAAACTGCAAGAACACAAACTATGGCGCGCAGCGCATCGTTCGTCCTTTTCTTAGTATTGCTGCAGGTTAAAAAGCGTGCAGCGAGGGCGGGCCAAGATGAAAGATGATGTTGTGATCTGTGCATCTCGTGGTGATGCAGGATGCAGTTGCTGCTACTACTGTTGCTGCTGGACAAGCAGGAGCACTGGGTGGTGCATAGGGAGCAACATCGCGACTACTTGCTGTACGAAACAAATTGAATGATGACAATGATTAGAATGTGATACAGTGGTAAGACCATAAATGGTGATTGTATCCTCTTGTCACCATCTCGTTATCACTGGAACAATAGCCAAACATCCATGCTGCCTCGTCTAATCCAGGGAGAGTCTTGCAGAAGAAGATCCTGGCATTTTGGCATTGCGTTTGCCACTCTTCTTTGCCCAAGATGGTGATATCATCACTGCCACTAGTGCGCATTCGTTTCCTACTTTTTTTGCTACTACTGCTTTGAGGATAATTATATGACGTTGAGTAGACCATCAAAAGAGTGGGATCGGCGTGAACTTGATGATGGTTGAGCAATAGTTCACTGCGTGACAATGACAAGGAGGCAGCAGTGGTATTGCAATCAATAGTATTGGAGGAACCCAAGGATGATATGCTTGACGATGATGACGACGAGGCAAAGTAGTTCCAGTATTTGTATTGTCCACCCTCCCTTGGGATGGCGCTGATGACAACGATGGCAGAAGCACAACCTGCATGGACAATGATCTGCAATCGCATGGTACAGATGGCTGGATGGTGAGATTGTGCAAGGTGGGGAGAGGTTCTTCTTTGCTAGAGTTGGTGGTACTACTGCTTCGGATACTCTTGGGACGTACAGCAAAGAGATTAATCACCTTGTGACAGCAGTACAATCCTCTAATCAAGTACACCGCCGCCACCGACACAACAATCAACAAAAAATGGGAGAGGGTAGTGGAGAGACGCCGCCGTTGGGAGAGAGGGAGAGAACCACCACCGCCACCGACACAACAATCAACAAAAAATTGGAGAGGGTAGTGGAGAGACGCCGCCGTTGGGAGAGAGGGAGAGAACCACCGCCGCCACCGACACAACAATCAACAAAAAATTGGAGAGTCTAATGGAGAGAACCACCGCCACCACCGTCACAACAATGAATAAAGTATGGGAGAGAGTAATGGAGAAACACCGCCGCTGGGAGAATTGCAGGTTTACGTCGCTTCCTTCTCTTTACCGCTTTCCCTTCGTGTGCCAAGAATGGACTTTCACTCGTTTGTTGTTGCGGAGAGAGAGAGCGAGCGTCGTCATTATTTATCGCACGGAGAGAAAGCGAGCGCCGTTGTTGCGGAGAGAGCGAGCGTCGTTGTCGCGGAGAGAGAGAGCGAGCGTCGTCACCATCAATCGCACGGAGAGAGAGCTGTTGAGAACAGTTGTTAATCATTGTGTTAGTCGATTAAATGGCCAATGCTACTTAATGCTTCAAATTTTAAACTCGACTTAATTAATTTCATTGAATACTTAGACTCCCACCGAAGCCGAAACGGGGCAATCAATTGCTCTGCTCCCGCCGATGCCATGGCCTCGAAAAGCTTAATGCCTATAGAAAAGGAGCTGATCTATAGGCATTAAGCTTTTCAAGACAATTGCATCGGCGGGAGCAGAGCAATTGACTGCCCCGTTTTGATCTTTTTTGAAATTCTCGCAGCGCCGGAAAACCACTCAAACGTACGGTAGATACGTACTTCTTTTGCTGAGGTCATAATATGGGGCTCAACACCCATATTTCTCTCAATCTGAGCGAAAAACTGGGCAACCACAATTGCCATCAAACAAAAACTTCGACTTCCAATTTATGATCTGGCCAACACTCCAACCTGCAAATAATGTGGACGCAGACACGACTGTTATGGAGACCACACCTTCAAATGCAAACAAATCAGTAAAAAAATGGGTCACAACATCATCACAGACTCATGGGCCAAACCCTTCCAACCAGCACTAGCTACAGCTGGATACATCAGGCCATCCACAAAACTGGAGATTGAAAAAAGAACACCAACACAAGAGACATTTCTGCACAAACTTTTGTTCTCTCTTTTGACCACGATCCAACTATCTATACTGAAATCAATATCCTCTGCCGTTACTCCACCATTGGGGCGGATATCACCATTGCACACAGTGCAAGTACTTTTCCCTTCGACCTCTCGGATAATGCCATCTCTTCAGTGATGGCCTTTGAAGACAAGCATCTCCAGATGTTTGAATGGAAAAAGTAAATGCGCAACAACAAGACAGATACAACTGAAAAAGCTTCTTCACGAATTAATGGGGATTCAGTCATCAGAGACCTTTTACACCAGAACATGATACTGCTACCCTTTGCCATTGATCCTCACTGGCGCTTTGGACCCATCCTTCACCACTTCCTCTTCCATTCATCAGCTAACCTCAACTATGCCTTCCCAACCTCCAGACTAAATGCAAAAAACAATGTTAACTAATTTGACTAATGAGGACTTCATTGGGCCAAAGTATGGCCGAACTAATGAAGAATTTGGAGGCGAGCTCCAATGAAGAGGATGACAAAAACACTCAACCTAATAGTGTTGCAAATAGACCACCACTACCATTGCTAGCACCACAGGCTGTGGGCATCAACATCAGTGGTAATGGCAATATCTGTGTTTCTGAGGCCATTTTGAACTCTACACTCGAATGTTGAGGACTTTGGTTACAATGAATTATTTGACATTAGCGCTGAGCCATGGTGCAAAATCAAGCCGGAGAAGCAAGTCAAGCCAACAAACTTTGAGTACGCTGCTGAAATCAATCGCTGNATGCAGTGAGATACTTAATTACTTTTCACAGAGAGACTACAGAGCACATCATTTAAGGAGATGGTGCTCACCTACATATGCTAGCCCCTATGTAGCGTTGTATCTTGAGGGGGTGGTATACCTACCACCCTGCTTCATGTGGCAAGTGCAATCTATGTCAAGGATTACTTAACAAAGGGTTATGGCCCAGTAGATGTACTCAAAATTTTCAGTTATCTTGTAGATGTAGGCAAAAGAATTAATTCATTCTGTGGTATATTCATTGTGTATCGAATGATCTACGATGGCAATTATGTTTTTTGTCAAATTCAATTTACAAAATTGTTTACACAAAGAAGACTTTGTTAAAAATTTGTTTGCTCACCTTGACTAGTGGTGGGGCGACCCATTTTTTTGAACGACGTCGGCGAAAATGATCGTCTTCTGGCGCTCTCACATTCGATGTGGATACGATGGGGCTACAAATAAATCGAGAGACCGGAGGATAGTACAAGAGTCATTCTACAACCTCACTTAATTAGTTTAATTGGATTCGATTTGATCACTGAGATCGGGCATGTCAAAAAAATGGCGTCGGATTGTGCAAGTTTGCAAAAATCATGGCCAGCAAACTAGTTTTAATAATGGTGACTACAACAGAATTTCTTCATATTGTGTATTGGCGCGGACAAGCAGTATCATATATTCTACCACAATGGTTGTCAATTGAGTACAAAAGGAATGATTCAAACAGCTCTGGCAGGGAAATTATCCGACTGAAGTTTGAGCATAAATCACAGAGAATGCTGACTGTGACAGAAAAAATAATACCACTTTCCTCCCTCTGGCTTGAGTGCACACACCTCGTCGGCAGACATGCGGTCATTCACGAATATTGTGTGCATAATCTACCATGGGGTGGTACAAACATTAGTATGTCAAATGAGAAGCTAACGCCCCACAGCTGCTGCAAGGCTGAACCACCTCGCTCACCGCTCATGCTTAGCTCCCTCTGGCTCGAGCATTTGTTTCACCAAGCGTTCCAACTTCTCAATCTTTGCATCCTGATCCTTTATTACGTCCAACAATCTTGCGTTAACATCTTCGGCTGAATTTCCAAAATTGTGTAGTATGTGATTTGCGACAGCAGCACCACCTCTGTCAACTCGTGCTGTTGCTGATTTTTGAGCTTGCGGTTGTGGCTTTGGTGGCGGCAGTGGCACACCACGGCTGGACATGGCAATCTGTTCGCGTGAAACAGTGTTTTTTTCGGTGCGATCGCCAGAAGCTGATCGACTCTTGGCACGATCATTCGAGCCAGAGCGGTTACTACCGTCGATCTGTGATGGAGATGACTCGTTTCCGTGACGGTTGGCGCCGGAACCGTGCACTGGTGACCTGGGAGACTTTGGCTCTCCTGCTTGCTCTTTTCTGCTGCTACCTCCCGGTTTTCTGCTCGACGCCTCTGCATTTGATTCGCCCACGCCACCCGTTTGTGCAGTGGAAGTCTTTTGTCGCGACTGTTGCTGCGCCGTCGCCTTTCTATTATCAATACCCCTCAACCAGAGATGCGACAATGCTTGCTTGGCACTCAGTCGCTTCGCTGGATCTTTGTTCAGTAGCTTTCGTACAAAGTCCAAGGCCTCGTAAGATATTTTATCCCATTTTTCATCAGGAAATGGAGGATCGTCACAGGATATTCTTCGGAATAGTTGCTGCCGATTTTTTCCATTGAATGGTGTATCGCCGCTTAGCAGAAGGTAGGTCGTTACTCCAATGCTCCACATATCCACCTTATTATTGATGAGATATAAATAGAAATTCGCATGTGTATCTCAGTGGTCTGCGAAGACATTTCTTATGTTCCACGATCGCACTCACCTTTTGGTCGTATGGTTTACGATTAATAACCTCGGGGGCTTATAAGAGTCGGAAAGATGTAGGAGTTAGCACAGAAGGGTGAGCAATTTCAGAACTTCTCATCGAACATACCAACGAAGAACGGCGTGCCACACTGACTCGTCAAGCTATTCGGCGCATGGACATGCTGCGCAAATCCGAAATCGGCCAGTCGAATGTCCAGATCATCCTTCTTACTCCTAAGGAGATAATTCCTCGGCTTTATATCGCAATGTGCAAACCCCTTTGAATGAACAAAATCCATCGCCTCGCACATATTACGAATGACCACTCTCGCCTCGTCTTCAGGATATGTTCCCTTCTCATTCAGTCGCTCACACAAATCCCCGCCTCTCTCAAGTTCCATAACTACAAAGTGACATCTATCTTCCTCGAAGTAATCGATCATTGGGCAAATGTATTTGTGGTGAAGGCCGGACATGATGAGAACCTCCTCGAAAACGGCAGCGTCTACAGAGGGATCGATTTTTTTGCGTAATATGCATTTCACAGCGACTTGTCGTCCAGTATCACGATGGACACCGCGACAGACTGTGGAGAATGTACCGCTCTTGATCTGGCGTCGAGAATTATTTTCGGAATTGAAAGGGAGGGAGTGAGAGAGTAGGAAGAGAAAATGCACAACATGCTCGCTAGCCCCTACTTCAAATACGGAACTTGAAGACGACTTCTCGTTACGCTAACATTCAACTGCAGACTGATCCTTACCTTCTTATTCAATTGATAAACCTCCCTAAAGGGCCGTCCTCGACAACCCTCCGGGAACTCAGGAAACATACTTCGCGCCATACTCCGTCGTATACCATAGCTTATCCATTCGACTGAGTTTTTGATAACGTCGCGATGATCGGCAGCATTACGAAGATTATGCACTGAATCTTCAATTATCGATAGCTCGACGGCATAGGTTTTGGCACGGGGCTGAGATGGCGTCCTTTCTTCCATATCCTGTTTTTCTTCATCATAATGATCATCATCATACTCATCGTCCTCATCTTCTGCACATGTGATACGAATGGGGAAGGTGAATGTCCCGCCGCTGTTCTTCTTGTTGATTATTCCGCCACCACCACCGCCAGTCCGCGACGTCCTGGATGTGGTACTGCGATCAATGCCGTTCTTCATCTCATCCTCCTCCTCCTCGCCATCCTCCTCGTCATCATCCTCATCATCATACACCACCACCGAAGCATCCCAAACACATCCTCGAGGATTGAAGCTCACGTCATAAATCATATATCGATCCCCCACACGAGGCGGTTCGGTCAATGCACTGCTTACGGCATGGACGGTCCGTCCTAGCAATTCCAGATCGGTTTCGATGGGAGGGGCGGTACCATCGGTCTTGTTCTCTTCGTCGGCTCCCATCCCACCACCAGCACCAGCACCAGCAGTGGACATCATTGCCATCCGGGGGACATATCGCGGCAGCATCATCTTGTAGGATCGAAAGGTCCTACTCGCGGCGGCCGTACCCAAGGAAGAGAGCAGGGAACTTTGCGCGCTCTTGTTCAAGTCCCGCAGCAGTCTCGCCGAGGAGGGTTGTAATTCGCCATTGCCAGAGCGGGTACTGGTCCCAATAATGGAAGGAGCGAAGACGCTGGTACTGCCGATGGAGACGACGCTTTGCGCGGAGGATTTGCCCCCCCTCGTGGAGCTGCTGTTACTGTTCCGTCGTCCTGCGAGAGTCGTTGATGGCGGTTGTTGTTGTTGTTGTTGATGCTGCGAAGGATGGGAGGAAGGCGTAGCAGTAGCGGGGGCACGATGGCGTCCCGCTCCTCCTCCGACGCCGCCATCGTTGCTACTTCGGGACGAGACGATGCCCCCGGCGCTTCCGCTGCCGGCACCGCCGCGAGCGTGCATCGTCAAGCTGCCTAGACCGGAGGTAATGGCATTGCCCAGAGTGCCCGCCACGCCCGCACCCAATCTTCCCCCCGAGGAAGCCGATGACGAGGAGGAGGGTGCTGCCTTTTCGTGCGGATGCTGTGGCTGCTGGCGGTGATAATGATGAGAAGAAGAGGACGAAGAAGATGAAATGGGAGCCGTAGTGCCACTGTCTCTACCACCACCACCACCACCATTGACATGTCGATGATCGGAATTGTTGGACGAAGATGTCGAAGATCGAGGATTGGAACGGCCAGAAGCAGAGCGTGCTGCAGACGAGGAAGTTTTATCTGCAGAACGGCGTTGTTGTTGCTGTTGCTGTTGAGGATGTAGTTGCGCTTGTCGATGACTCTGTTGGAGGTAGCGGCTGGTACTAGATCTGGTTGTTGATGTTGTTGTCGTTGCTTGGTACTTTATGGAATGATGCCCCCCGCCACCAGAGATACCAGTGCCACTGTCGACCCCCACGCGATTATGAGAGCTGATGCCTGAGGGCCCAGAGGATGATGCTGCTGCTGCTGCTGCCCCAGGGGATGTCGACGAGGGGGGAGGATCGGGACCGCCGCCGCCACTGCTGCTGCTGCTGCCGCCAGATTTCTTCTTGGCGGAACGACTAAATTTCATCATATTTTAAGAATTTCAATCTCTCAACCTTTTGCCTCCCCTAGTTATCGATGGCTTAGCTTGCCAATTGAAAAGAGTTGGATCCAAGCGACCTCGGTGCGAACTGCGGATGTCATGTCATGGTTGTTACCGTAGCGTAGATAGTAGTACTACACTCGTCGTTCGCGTTGTTTGGTGTACTACAGGTTAACGATTCGATGTGTGCAATATTGTCAGGGGCTGTTTTGTTTCGTTTTGTTTGTTTTTTGTTTTTTGGGTTTGTGGTACGAATTCTAGAGTAAATAAAGCATTAAAAACATATCTAAAATTATTGAAAATTGAAAATTGCCCCTAAATTGAATGAACGGTCAATATTTCAAACTTCTGGCTCTATCATCATCATCTCATCCAATAGAGAGACTCTAAGTTGAAAATTTATTCACTCTCCTCCACCTCCTCCCAGACGAGCCAACGCCGCCGCAGCCATGAGCTCACGCTGGTGTCTCTTCACACACTCGGTACTGCAGTAGGCATACTCGAGCCGTTGGAACATTTGGGATCGTCGTTTCCCCCTGACAGTCTTTTGACAAAAATCACAACTATTGGTGGCACCCGATGCTGGCTTCGGTTGCAACCCATCTCGGATGCGCTTGGCATCCTCTTCCTCTTTTTGTTTGTCGAGACGGGCTTGTTCTTCGGCCTGTGCTTTCTCGGCTTCCACCTTCTCAATGGCGCGTGTCTCCTTCTGTCGAGCGCGTTGACGTCGTTTCTTCTCGAGTGCCTTGGCTTTTTTCAATTGTACGTCCGACTCGGAGAGTGCGGGGCCAACCTTGGCACCCTCATCCCACGGACAGTAGTCCTCTCCTAGTATTCCACGTGCCAAGCGGAAGGACTCGCGATGTTTGTCCGATGCCGCAAGAAAGTACGGAGGGCGTCCTCGCACGTCTACCGCACAGGGATTGGCGTGCCCATGTACTAAAAGTGCAGACAGCAATGCAGGCGCGTTCGGATGGATGGATGACGATGCAAGATGCAGTGGCGTGAAGCATTCCGGTCCACCGCCAGTGTTAATGTCGTAATCGATTGACGCCACGAGCCCATTCCTTTGATCATGTTCGCAGGGTGTTGTTGTTGTTGTTGTTTCGTCGGCACCGTCTTTTTCTCGAGATTCCTTCAAGTCCAAGAGATCTAATAGCTCCATTAAACGATTCAAATCACCGTCGCGAATAGCCTCGTGCAGCGGTGTGTATGGTTTCACCTCCATTTGCACTTCCACTTCTATTATTGACTCTTGCTGGTTCTCCTTGTTGTCGGATGAGTTCGTTTTCGCCTCAACCTCCTTTTGGTTATCCCCAATCTCAATATCTTCAAACAACGACGATCCCATCCTCCTCCTATCTCGACATTCCTCCTCTGTCATCTCTCGTGTGGTGCAACTCATGAGGCATTCCAACACAGCACTCGCAGCATCTAGCGTAGGTCTACCCACATCCAATGGTATATTTTTCCATCTATCGTCCTTCTTATCCAATAATCCATTACTGCCAGTGCTACTGCTGGCATTCGCGTCGTCAACAGTAGTAGTAGTAGTATTCGTCGTAGTCGTCGAAGTGTACAAGTACTCTCGTCTCATACTCTTGGGACAACTAACGTACACCCCCACGGCGCGGCGAACATATCCCACGTTTCTCCATGTTTTCCACGTCTCGTGGACGTCCCGACGCAATTGTCGTTCCCCCTCGCGTCGCAATTGGGCGCCGATGCTTTTGGCCTTGTGTTTCGATTGATCGAAATTGGATTGGCTGCCGCCCTGTCCTTTTCGGACGGTGTATCGCGTCGATGTCTTGTGCGCAATCATGGTCATGAATGCTGCGGTTGTTGTTGTTGAGGATGAGGGTGAGGACGAGCTGCTACTGGCCGTGATAGAAGGCGTGCTTTTGGTCGGATTGTGATGGTGATCGTTGCGCGGTTGCACGGAATACACCGCCGAGGCGAATCGTCCGCTTTGGAGCAGCACCACGATGATTGTGGGTGCATCGGAATAGAGATAAGAGGATGAGATCGAACAATGATTCAGTCGTTCCCAGTACGATAATAGGATTTGTGCCACCGACGCTACCTTCCAATCGGGATTGTCGCGTAGGTAATTGGTGGGAAGAAGAACGCTCGGTATTTCTATTGCTTTCCTCCTCGTTGCAATACCAGTATTGTTGTTGTTGTTGTTGTTGATGCCGTTGGAGGAGGATGCGTGAGTTTTCTTTTTCGTAGCGTCGCAACTTTTGTTCGTTGGTTGCATTGCATCGAGGGGTAGGAGGACCGTGGGAGGTCGTCCCATTCTCTGGCGTAATGCATCCTTGTCATCCTTGTTGTGTACCTTTTTGATTCTTGGCTTGGAAGCAGCAGCCGACGCGCCACCTCCTCTAGTAGCGAGACTGCGATGGTCCTTACTATTCGAATCGATGCCACTCTCTTCGACTAGCCCTGTCATCGAACGAATTGAGGATGCAGATGTCGATGATTCATCATCCTCTGATAATATTTTGGCAAGCATATCATCGTCATCGTCATCATCCGACGAAGAAGCAGAAGAAGAAGATGCATACCCACCACCACTCCATTTTCCCCGAATAGCATGATGACCATGGCGCGGCTTGGTCTGCATGTTGGCGATTATGGCGCCGTCTTCTCCTTCCTCTCTTCCATCGTGGTTTGTTATTACCATCACGAGTGCCTCGCGGACTTCGGGGGAGTAAAACGGCATGGACATCATGGCTGTTGTTGTTGTTGTTGTTGTTGTGGTTTTAGTTGTTGTTGAATTAGTAGTTGTGGTGCCAACTTGATTTGTCAGGGAAATATTAAGCTACCGACCCCCGAGAGAGTGATCCATGCCATGACCATAATGTCGCGTGTGAACAAGGCCTGGTATCTGGTGTCACGCGGGGTGTCGTGTCTCTCTCTAGAGAGGTGAATTTGATAATTAGATATTACTTCATGATGTGGGAAGCACTACCTTACTCTAGAGAGATACTTCTATCATGGCGCATCATGGCATGGTCCAGCCGAAGCATAAAATGGCGGGAAACAGCAGTTCTGTACGGGTTCCTCCGATGACGCGCGGCTGCTCTTGCCGCTTGTCTGAAACAAGTACTACTCGTAGCAAGCCGTGAGACTATCTCGTGATGTTGTCATCTGAATACGAGTATCCATCACGCACCTTCAAGATCCAGATAACATGATAATTGATGTCCGATTCAAACATCTTCTGACGGCACGATAATAATATGATAGCAACACGCATCGATAGATGATAACAATGAATCCCTATTCACTACGGAGCAAAAAGAAGTCTCGTCAACAATCATTTACGACGATCATCGATCTCTCGTCGCTTGAGTACAGCAGCACTAGTAGTACTCTCGAACATGGAAAACCCGCGGAAGTCGAGTCGCTGTTCACACCCAAGGGAGTATCACTACCCGAAGAGGAGAAGAAGACAGCGGCTTCGACTGAAGAACCGGCCAAGTATGAGAATCATCATGATGTGGAGCATGCACAATGTCAATGGCCTGTCGCGAAAGATGATCCACCCCAGGAGAAAAACAGCACATGCATCGACAAGGATACTACTGCCATGCTACGGCCAGAAGTCACGACTTCCAATTCAGCCTGCACTTCGAAAATCATCACCAACAACTTTATTTGTCCACAACAATGTTTTGATGCAGAGGATTACTCCTCGCTATGTCAAAGATATCTCACGACACGCATACGTGATAAGCCGGAACTACCCGACGGTATGATCCTACGACGACAATATCGGGGACGGATTATCGATGCAAACACTCCATTCTATCGTAAATTACGAGTAAAGGTGGATGCATTGCTCAAAAAGAACCATCACGAGCAAGTATATCGACTGCTGTGTCAGCTTCGAATCTGGGAACTGGATCCACGACGAGTGCCAGCCATTTTCCAAAATAATGGAGATAATTCGGATGTTGTCCAAGTATTTGATTTAACGAACAGCAAAGAACAACAATCTTGTATCGAATGTATTGACGTGGATGATGACTTCAATGCCGAAACTGTAATAAAGTTGAGCAGTTCCGGCCCAGAGATAGATCCGTCGAGCGAGCAGGATGCCGTTGTAGTTGGCAGAGGCCTCTTCGATGACGAACAAGCTTCCGGAACAAACAAACAGATTCCTAGGATGGAAATAGAAAGGAGCCCCTCGCTATCAAACGACTGCTGTGCAGCACCCAAGCTTACTAGACCGTTACCTCATGCATCTCTGGATACGCATTCAACCAGAGTTAAGCTGTCGAAGGCGACGTTTTGCGAATGGCTTACAAAGAAGAAAATATCGTGGCGTAGACGAAGGAATAAGTGTAGCTGGGAGCAGAAGTTTAAGCCATTGATTTGGTCGCCGAGTTCGTTACGAAAAGCTTCGCTTCTTGTGAAGCCGGCAGGTGCAGAGAAAAAATTGCAAGCAATTCAATCCCACAAACAAGCCGAGAGGGGCTATCCTGGTACTAAATTGATTCCATCTGATGTGTTGACTGCTCCTTTGATGAATGAATCAAGTGTCGTTCCGCCTCCTAAGCCATCCTCTCGATCATGCGAAATACGCGGCGGGAGCTCGATTGTTGTTACACCTGATGGCAAGCCTTCTTCCCCCGATATATTTTCCAAAAAAAATGCACAATCGAAGAAAGAAAGACCCATAAAGCGGAGGTTACACGAAGATGAAAAGTTTACACATGATCCTCGATGGCCTAGCCCGTTCTGTGCCTTCAAGATCTATGACTTCGGATTTCCCTATTTAAATAAATTGAATAGAAGGGAAATATCAATAGATCTCATCAATGAAACATCGTCCCGAGCAAGTCCTGCACACACTCGTCGCACGAAGCGGCGTAAAAAATTGCAAAACGAGAGAAGTACTGTCCACAACTTCAAATTCCCAATCATACCACATTCACGGATGAATGCACTGTCACATATTAATGTACACAAAACAACTGCGTCACTACGTGAGGATTGGAACAGGCAAATTACAAAGCGGAAAAAAGGGGAATGGATACCTAGAGGTCATGTGACTGGACGATGGAAACCTCCAGTCTGGGCAGATATGAAAAGGAAGCAAGAATCAATTTGTGGTGCCGATTCCATGAGTCATTTCACGCAAAAGAAATCGCCAGGCTGTCGAAAGTCGTTGTTGCCCGTTTTGGATGGAATTATGGAGAACTACGCGGTCGATTCCTTCGTCCGCCGTCCTGGCACCAGCTTCTCCTCTTACCACGCAAAGTCACTGCAGGACGTGATTTCTCCACAGTATGTCAAGCCGACGATGGATCTACTGCGGAATGCACATGCCGCTGTGAGGAGTTTGTTGCCACATGGTGATTGCGAGGAATGGGAGGTGGTAGAGTTGGCTCGAAGCTATTATAATTATTGGCGACCAAAAGAAACCAAAGTCATTCTCCTCGCTGAGTCGCACGCATACACATCGAAGGTGGGCGTTTTTCTTTCATTGCTGCATTTTGCATTTTGTTTGATTATTGCATTTCTGACGCGCGAATCATTACATAATGGAAAGGATCGAGCATTGGACGGGCCAGGATTGGACAAAGACATACTCAACGCATATTATTTTGGGCCAAGGAAGTTTATTTCGCTAGTGTATTGTCTATCATACGGAGAGAATGAATCATTAACTACCAAGATGAACGATAAAACTAACAAGGGGACACCCCAGTTCTGGACTTTACTTGCAGCATGTGCCAGAGGCGTCGATCATATCGCATGCACCCCGAAGCCATCAAGCTCTCCCTTTGCGACAGATCTCTTGAAAGTTGGTCAGTTACCAGTGGAGGAAAGACTACAAGCGAAGTTAGAGGTGCTTGAGAATCTTCGACGTCGTGGTATATGGCTGATTGACACATCTGTCTTTGGATGGTATATCAGTCAGCCACAGGCGTACACAAGGTCGCGGATATCAAATGAAGTCCATCGAAAGCAGAAAAGTCGACCACCAAGTGAGCTAAAAGTACCATCACTTGTACTATCCTGGGAATTATTCACCAAACACGTTGTAAGAGAAGTGGCGGAGGAAGGCCATCTCAAATATTTGATACCGATCGGAATGGAGGTCGAGGCTGCTGTCACACGAAAACGGATGGAGGATGCCATTAGAAGTAGGGTGTCAGAACAAGCGCAAGTCTCGGACACGTTCCCGGCCCCAAACGCATGGATACCTGGAGGCTATGGGCCTTTCCATGCAAAGCTTGCTAAATTGGTAAACGAAGCCGCTCCAAGAAGTGCATAACTGACCTCAAAAGCCGGTGGGGTGGGTGCAAGTGATAACCTATTTGTCTCCATGGTGGAGTTAATCTTCTGTAAATACCAGTCGATATCAACTGCAAGCTGCACCTCCACATTGAAAAAAGCGTCCATATGCTTCATCACTAACTACAGCTTCAATCTTGCATAGCCTGGCAGCTTGAGATCAAGATTTAGTGCTAAGATTTATTCACTTATTCGAATTTTTAGCCGCTTCAGTTCCTTCTTGAGACGCTAGTTCTCTGCTCTAGCTTCTTTCTCAGTAATCTTCCTCTTGTTCAAAGCGGCGGTGAGCCGGGCACACAAGTCTTCGTAGTGTATTCCTCTTTACTAGACACAGAGTTGTTATCTTCGTCATCCAGAGATAAATCCACAACTGCAGCATCTCCACCATCTGCTTTCATATTGCCGCTGAGGCTGACACCCTGAAAATGATCATCTGGTAGTATTGTTTGGTCGATACCAGTATCCATCACAGCACCTACACCTTTCGCCTCCATGTTGCTACATAGGCTTGCCTCTTGAGAATAACCTTGGAGCAATACTTCGCCAATAACTTTCTGCTCTGACATTTGCAAGTCAAGGTCTTTTGGCTCAGCAACGAAATCAGCAATATTTGCTGCATTGTTTTGGTACACAATAGGGTACCCTAGAGTTATTTTTGAGTTTGCACCTGATGTAGTCTTCTATCTTGTCGTCACTTAGTGACACATAGAGCAATTCTGCATGTGACAGAGGCGAGGCAGTCGTGTCCTTCTCCCTGTCTGTCACTGATTCAGTACCAGACGCAAGTGTGCACTCATGTGCAAAAGTGATGATAAATTCATTTTTGTGATTCACGCTAAGAATGCCTGGGTATCTGGCAGTTTGGTGTTGCATCTGGATTTCCCGCTTTTGCTTTGTTGAAAAAAGTCAAGCACTTTTCTTCTCCTTCAACCGAGCCACACTTTGAATCGTGTGGGATGATTCAGTTGTGGGGCCCATTACGTTGATACCAGTCATGGTGGCAACAGTTGTTATCAATGGACAAGTGGCACTGCAGTCATGTTTGTTAACTTGCCATTCAATCATGCTTTGTAATGGATGTGGTATGAGTTTTATTTACCCCGACATCTTTTGATAGCAAAATTGTCATTGTCTGCCAGACGACAACAATGACGATGACACATGTCCTTATCAACCCATAATACGCCATTGTCATCATCACTTCTGCACATGCAACACAAAAATGTTATCTCACCCCTTTTGTTTGGTGGGTGCTGCATGTATGGAATTCCATTGATTTTGGGGAAATGCTCAATCATCATGATGATGTTGTAATAGTAGGATTCTGACAACACATATGTTGCCCGCTGCTGTGTCTGCTGCCAATAGCAGTGGTAGT
>JALLBB010000231.1:0-20231 GCA_036939735.1 Discostella stelligera | reverse complement strand
TTCTGGGCAAAAAAAATCGAGAAAATCGGCAAAAAAATTCTGCCTATGGACACGCGTAAGATGCGTATCAAGAATGCTCCGGTCGGGTGTCTGCGGGGATGTCGAAACCCGATGTGGTCATCATCCAACATAGGACTTCAGTATTAAAATATCGGATGACCCTAGATGACCCTCCCATCGAGGAGGTCTGTCTCAGTCACGTTTCGCAGGCCTGAATTGGATGGAGGTCAGGCAACGAGAAAAGGTTGTTTCTCTTTTAATATTATTTTATTTGCAATCGTATTACGAGTGAGAAGCTTTCTTCTCCTCTTCAAAATCAGATCATCGTTTTACCTTTCTTCTTCTCTAAAATCAAAAAATAATTACGATCCGGATGTCATACCTCAATGTACCCTCTCGGATGACTGATGACCCTCCCCGTGTCGTAATCATTTTTTCAATAGGACTTAAGTATCGTGTACAGAGCACCCTGTACAAGTCATTAGAATGAGAAGGGAGGCCCGGCCCGAAACGAGAAAATATGAAAGTGCCGAAGTATCTCCATGAAGGAGAAGATCTGACCTTCTCTTCTCTGGATTTTGCGAACAATCTCACCACCTTCTCACATCACTCAAAACACAAGAATCGAGTACGATAGTAACCATTCAAAACAATATCTACTTCAACTTTCAACGAGAAGGGAGCAGCAAGCAGTAATAATCAGCAATTATTGTAGCAGCACTCCAACAATTCATACTTTTTACCTTTAGAATCCATACGCGATGCTTCGCTCTGCCAGGGTGATCGGTATACTAGTCCTCTGCGGCATTCTTCCTGCCGATGCGCATAGAGATCCTAAGAATGACAATGACCACAAACAAGGCAACCTCCGACGCCTTGGAATATTTGACAATGTCTCGGAGAAACTATCCGTGAAGCACCCGTGTAAAGATGGCGATCCGACCTTCACCGTCGGTGGTGTTACCTACGCATGCAAAGCTGATTTCCATCGGAGGGGGGGCGTATGCGGCACATCCGGCATGTCACCCGATCGGCATGCGAAATCGGACGAACATTTTCTCGAGTGGAAGGACATCAAGGCCAAATTGAAACCGCACCATGATCAAGGTCAAGGAGAGAGGACGACGAGAAACTTGGGCGGATGTGTCGATTGCGTCGATTGGAGCACAACAGTCATTACCATCCCCACCTACTTTCATGTCGTTCACGCTGGTACCACGGGCAAGCAGTTCACCTATGCTTCTAATCCAGCGTACATCCAAAATCAAATCAAGGCCATAAATAAAGGATATCGTGGAGAGGTCAATACCGCGTTTGCACCCTACCCAAGCCGTTCCTACGCTCGCTACAATGTCATGGATGCAGATACCAAGATTCAGTTCTGTCTCGCTGGGACAACGGCTACTGACAACGCGTCGTGGTACTATTCGAACGATGACTATGCGATGAAGGCAGCGTTGAAACAAGGCGGTTCCGAATCTCTAAATGTCTACACCCATTCTGCCGGTGGGTTTTTGGGATATGCGTCTTTCCCCGACACTCAAGACTTCGTGGAAGACGGAGTTGTCATCTTGAATGACAGCATGCCTGGCGGCGCTGCGGCCGGGTTCAATGAAGGAGACACATTGACTCATGAGGTGGGCCATTGGCTGGAACTGGATCACACCCATGGTGGTGGTGGCTGCGGTGGGCCAGGCGATTATATGAACCTTGCACAGCCAAGTGCCAACTATGCAAGTGTTAAGTCATGTGAATCAACAGCGACCTTTGGTTGCCCGACGAATTTGAACAATTGTGCGGATGACGGAGGAAAAAATCCGATTCATAACTTCATGTCTTATAGCGATGTGAGTGTGGTAGTGAACAAAACTCCATGCTTTATTTCGTTGCAGATTTTCTCGATTCAATTTCTAAAACATTTTAATTCTCGCCTCGTTATTTCCAAATAAACTCTGTCAGGACAATTGCATGGATCAGTTCTCGCCAGGACAAAAGTTGAAAGTTCAACAAGCGTGGGAGACCTACCGCCACAAGGTTGGGTACAGTGAGCTCATCTCACTTGCCGCAGACGGGTATAGTTGCNTCTCCAACAACCCAGCCACCGACGGAAGTCCCAACACCAACAAAACTACCAACACCAAAGCCATCGCCACGGCCCTCAACTGCTAAGCCATCGCCACGGCCCTCAACTACTAAGCCATCGCGTCAGCCCTCAACAAGGCCTTCGTCGAAAAGTCCCACTGTTAAACCAAGTTAGAATTGTTTTTGTGTTGACTGGTAATTCGTAGCCACAATAACAAATGTATAGTGTAATAAACTTATATTGATACGAATTGCCCTTTGACGATTGATCTCACAGTGTAGAAGTCATGGCACAGAGGTCCTGATGTCATGTTTGAGTGTGATACCTGAGCGCTTGAACGGGACTGATCTGGTACGCAATAAAAAAATGATATCCTTACCCTCAACATCCAGCTTTCCTGTAGCATTATCTTTGCGAACGACAATCTTTCCATTCACAATCAATTGCGAGAAACCCGAAAGTGCACTTCAAAGTATATTTTTTCAGTGATCAAAATAATCGTGAATAAGCAATGTTATTAATGCCAGACGGAAAAGTGATGACACACGCACCCATACTCGGCCTTCATGCCGAGAGCTATTACTTCTGCCCTCAAATCTGTTAGTAGTACCTCTCTGGTGCTGAGCATCAAGCTTGGTTGTTTCAGTGTGCTCGGGTGAAAGCGTGGAGCTAGAACGAACGACCCGTCTACTGCCCATTTCTTTCCAGTGGCAACGAAATCTACTAGACTGACCGTGCAATCTCCAATCTTTGTCTCGTATGGCTCAACTGATTTAACCTCCTTCTCGTCAAGATCCATTTCATCCTTGGATATGTAAGGAGTATCGACTAATCTAACCTTGTACGATGCATGACCAACAGATACATGCACTGTTTCACCGTCTTTGGGGATGAACGCTAATGATTTCTTCTTTTCGTTGCCAGACGCTGATGAGACTGCCAAAGGAGTGACTGTTCTAATGGCCTCCGCCAGCAGAAGAGAATTCGACCGGGGGCCGCCAATGACTATCAAATGTCGAGGTTGGAGTGCACGTAACGATTGCCTTGCCGCACGTGCATCAACGCGACCTTCAAGAGGTATGTACATAATCTCAGCAAGTACCTCGAGCCGGCGCGGTATGACCGAAACCTTCATCGGGGGCCTACCATTTCGACCCTTGATGATGCCCTTCCCAGTTGACAGGTCCGCTACCTCGAGCATTTTTTCACTAATACCTTCGTCGCCACCATCAGCAATGTCACCCTATCAAATTTCCAGAGACACGAATTGGAGAAGTGTCAGTATAAGGATTTAAGATCCCAGTTCTACACCGACAGTATCCTTCTCTTACCAGTTCAGCAACACCGCCCGCACCACCAACGCTAGAATCCACAAGGGCTTTTTTCCCATCCAACCCGATTCCCAAACCTCTACGCACTACGTCCTCACCAATCCTGCCCGAAGACTTGCCTGCGAATTTCGATGGGTCTACACCCGTAACAATGTCTACGAAACAATCAGCCTTGACAGCAATACCATAATCGTCCTCAACGATGTCTGACCGGCTGGCCCCAACCGATTCGACGATGCCAAACTTGGCAACTGAATCAGGTTGCCCTATACCCACAGCCTCCTCGCGAATATCGAATGTCACTGGTAGTTTTATGAGATGTGATAAGACACGTCACAGGCATGGAGAGAGGAACGAAACGGTACACACGTGAAACTCACTATGAACTGGTTTCGAAAACTTGATGAAGAGCTTCTGATCAAACCTGGATTTCTTCTTCGGCCGAGAGGAAGACACGCCACCACCAGCACCACCACCACCAGCAGCGGATGAAGCAGTCTTGCTCGATGTTGCCGACGAGACCAGCGAAGACCCCCCGGCATGGATGATTTGACCGCCGCCGGCGGCATCGCTCGCACCCGAAGTCGCTGCCACGGTCGCCTCCTCATTATCCCCCGCTCCGCCCAGCCTCAATCGACCCCTGGCCAGCTCGATCTCCTTCATCATCGCCCTCTCCTCCATCTCCGCCCGCCTGCGTCGCAGCTCCCTCTCCTCCTCGGCCAAAAAGGCGTGCAACTCCGAACCCTTCAACGGAGCGCGATGCGGAACGCGCACGTCGACCACGATCTCGTCCGGCATTTCCGCGCCCGACGCCTTCGCGGCGCACCACTGGTAGAGCAGTTGAGACGCGGTGGTGTAGGCCGATACGGAATCGAATGGCAGGGCGGGACCGACGAGGGAGGCCCGCCGCCGCCCGCTTCCCTCCTCGTCGTCGTCGTCGGCCGTCGTCGCGGCGCCGTCGTCTCCGCCGGCGTCGTCGGCGGCGATCCCGAGCGGAGCGCCGCCGGAGGGAGCGGCGTCCTTCGACGCCGCCGAAGAACGTTCGTCGTCGACGGTGCCGCCTCCGAACGGGATGGATCCGCCGCCATCCTCCTCCCGACGACGAAATCGACGCAAACGGCGATGGAACCAAACGTCTCCCCTTGGAGTACACCGCGCGGAATCGGTGATCAGGATCAAGTTGTCCGGATCGCCCCCCCACCTCAGCAGCAGGTCTCGCGCGGGACCGCGATCCATCGAGGCCCCGCCGGCCAGCACCGCCGAGGGGTTGCCGTTCGAATCGCGGACGACGCGCTCCACCTCCGACGCGGACGAGCAGACGGAAACGTGCCTCAGGGCGTAGGGATGTCCGCGCTGCGAGTCGAACTGGGCCCCGAGGGGGGGCGCCATCCACTCCAGCTGGGATCGAGCGCATTCGATCGCGTTGGGCGACATGGGACCGACCCAGATCAGGTTGTAGGCTCCGCCCAGTCGCTGTCGTTCCCAGTGTCGGTCGAGGACGAGCAGGAGTTCGAGGACGCGTCCCGAGGCGTCGACGGGGAGGAGCACGTTGCCGTCTCGTCGCAGCGCCGCCATGACCGAGTCGATGATTTCCGATTCGCTTTGATTGCCCGCGGGTGGGGATAAGATGGGCTTCTTGTCGGCATTGTACTTGATGAGTTTGCGGTAGTCATTCTTTGGCATTGAATTCCTCGTAGTATTCTCTTCGCTAGCGGTGGAGGCGGCGGCATGACGACTCGGAGGAGGCGGCGGCAAGTACAGCTTCCCCAGCAGTCCGCGCGGCCCGCCCGGCATGGTCAGCAGGGCGTCGGCGTTCGTCCCGAACTTGTGCAGCGTGCTCCCGGCCAGATGTTTTTCCTTGGCGTGATGATACGTGGGCGCCAACACGACCGCGGCATCGTCGCCGAGGCGTCGCAGGACCCAAAAGCATCCCCCGACGACGTGTCCGGAGAGTTGGGGCGTGATTGCCACCCGGGGGTCGTTCGATGGACCATCATCCCCAATATTATGGTTGTCGTTCACTTTTGTAGTAGGCAAGTAAAATGTCTGAGAATATTTCAAGGTCGTGAAGCTGTCGGTGCTGAATACCGCATCGATATCTTCCAATGTGTATCCAGGATTATGCCCGTCGAGGCACAGGGATGCATGGTGATCGTACATGGTCATTTGACCCATTTTCAGTGTGGGATAGGTTGCTAGGATGGGAGGATTATTGTTGTTATTGTGATCCACCAAACCCGAAGAATTGGATGGTGTGGGTACGAGCGATCTCGGAGCGCGATTTCCCCGATTCGTTTTGGATTTGCTGGCCCCGAAATAGAGTGGCAGTCCACCCAACGAAGCCAGCGTCGAGTCACATACAAGTACGGCGTCAATATGGTTGGGAAGTTCGTTGGGCAGCACTGCTAGAAGATCCCGATGGTTGCTCTTGGCGCTGAGATCCGTGGCATTGAAAGACGAAGAAGATGACGGCAAGGGCAAGCTTTCGTCCCAGCCCATATTCAAGAGCAGTCGCACGCCCGCATACTCGACGAGGGTGCAAGTAGGCACCTGCGATGAGAGCCATTCGGGTGGGTTGTCCTTCTCGTCGTCGTCGTCAACATCATCATCATCTTGATCCAAAGGAATGGAGTCGTCGTCGTCTTTGGATGAGGATGAGAAAGGCGACGAGAGCGATGAGCCGTAAATGGGTGTGATGCGCAGCATTGTTCCAAGAGATTATTTTCTATTTTCATTGTTCGTGGCTATGCCGGCTCTGGGGAGAAAAATCGCGATCGCTCAAATACTACTTATTGGCGAAAAGGGAATTACCTGCTTTTTACTTTTTTGTGCAGTTTTGGACTTGCATTTTTTGCTCTTTTTTTTTTACCATTTTCTCCCCACTTTCACTCTAGGTAGATACTGCTTATGGAAACGACGGACCATGAATAAAGTCACCGAAGATGGACGCAGATAGTACGCATGCATGCATCGTCCGTCAGAGAACTACTATAACGAGAACCCATACTACCAACTAATGACAGAGTGACGACCCTAAATAAGTACCGAAGGAATAGTAGTGGATAGCGTTCTCACCGCCGCCACCATGTTGTGCATGGCATGGGGTGTCCACGAATCGCGTCATTCGCGTTCGCAAACATGCCCGTTTCATTCCCCTAGCCCGAAGAAATAGTTTATTCCAGAAAGGAATCATGTCGTCGATGACCATGATTGGAATAGTATCATCCTCACCCGGTGGAACGCGCCGTGCGTTTTAGTTTCGCTCTTTCGACCCAAAATCATGACACGACGAAGAACACACAAGTTCCACATCACATCCAAATTTCATCATCGGAACGTGCGGAACTACAAACGACAAACGAAAAGGATGCTTCGCTTCGCCAACTTCGTTGCGGGCGTTCTTATCTCCCTCCTCGTCCTCGTCGTCGGCAGGCACGATCCCGTCGTCCATGCTCATGATGGTGATTACAAAGGAGGAGATAAAGAAGAAGAAGAAGCACTACTAGTCAATCATCACACTCACAACCACGAAAGTGGTGAGCACCACCATCCTCGTACTCTTCCGGTCCAAGGCGGCATGAATCCGCGACGTCTCGGCCAAGGCACTAGCACTACTGATGCTGCCACATCCACGTCTCCCAAATCCATGATTGCCTCCATCACCACCAACAACTCCTCCTCCTGCCACCACGGCGATCCGACCTATTCCATCGGCGGCGCGACCTACGGGTGCAAATCGGATTTCCACGCCAGGGGCGGAGTGTGCGGTACGGCCCATATGAGTCCGAAAGATCAAGTCATGGCAGCGAAGGATTTCGCTCTTTGGATGGCGGACAAGGAAGGTACTCGGAGAGGTAGAATCGGCGGCAGCAACACTCGTGCGACTGGAAGCGGACGACGATTGGGAGGAGGATGCGGAGATTGCGTCGATTGGAATGCCTCCGTCGTCACCGTACCCACTTACTTTCACGTCATTCACTCCGGCAAGGCCGGGAAGCAATTCGCCTACTCTTCCAATCCATCCCACGTTAGAAGACAGCTCAAGGTCATGAACGCCGGCTTTCGAGGGAGGGAAACGAGGTTCTACGACCCGTATCCCGGAGGACGATCGTACGCTCGCTACGACGTCGAGGATGCCGATACCAAGATTCAGTTCTGCCTCGCGGGGACGACGTCCACCGACCATGCCGCTTGGTACGCCGACAGCATCCGGAGCGAAGTCGAAATGAAGGCGGCGTTGAAGAGGGGTGGGTCGGAAACGCTCAATGTCTACGTCGGTACTGCGGGAGGATATCTAGGCTGGGCGCATTTTCCCCAATCCGATGATTTCGTTTTGGACGGCATCGTTCTCTTGAACGACAGCATGCCCGGCGGCGCTGCGGCCGGGTTCAACGAGGGAGACACGTTGACTCACGAGGTGGGCCACTGGCTTCAGCTGGAACATACCCACGAATATGGATGTAGTGGGCCTGGCGATTACATGGATTTGGCACCGCCAAGTTCCAAGTATGTTAGCAAGAAGTCGAATGAAGCGACCATGACATTTGATTGTCCGGTGAATTTGGACAATTGCGTTGGCGATTGTGGAAAGAATCCGATTCATAACTTCATGTCTTATACCGACGTGAGTATCTCTAGAGAGTGAACAATAGTTCGTGCTTTGTTTCGTCGCAGCTCTGTCTCGATTCATTTCTCTAACACAACCGCCTCTTTGTCTCCCACAGGACAATTGCATGGATCAGTTCTCGCCAGGGCAAAAGTTGAAAGTTCAGCAGGCTTGGGAGACCTACCGCCACAAGGTTGGGTACAGTGAGCTCATCTCACTTGCCGCAGACGGGTACAGCTGCTTGTTGTCGGGAATGCCGCTCACTCAACCGCCTTCGTCGAAACCAACGAGGAAACGGTCCTCCATCTACTAACCGAGTTTCCTACCGACGAAAGTCGCAAGCAATTGTACAATTTTTAATTTCGACTATGGTAATGAATATTTTATGTGCGTACTTGACATACATCCTTCATGATGTGTATTCATAGAACAGAGTCCTCTTGAACGAGACATTGACGACTCAATCAATAATCTTCGTCGCTAGAGAATCCTCGATCAATACTCTCAACCATGAGGGATCCCGTAAGCGGACACTCTGCAGCGATCAAGCCTCCGAGCTCCACCGTGAGCTGCTCTATCTCGTAATCATACACGGCGATCTCGCATGAACTTTGACCGGAGCCAGCCCGCAACTTGCGTAATCTTGCAAGCTCATTTTCAATGAATGTCACACGGTTCTGCTGTTTCTCGTTGAGATATGGCATAACCTCTCTCTTAAGGGCGGTCTCGAGCATCGCATACCCAGAGGGAAATACGTAAAAGGGCTGGCCTTGCTCCAGAAGGGGCTTGTTAGTAAACGCGCAGCGAGCATCGGCGCGGACTTTAGTTCCTGTGGTCTTCAAGCGGCTGAGTTCTTCCCGCAGGGCGTCGCATGCTTGATCACACTCATTCATTTCCTTCAGATAATGCTCGATCTTGGTTGAGAAAGAGGTCAAAGCCGCACATATTTCATCTTTGAACTGGTCAATCTCAGCGAAGTCCGGTCTTGGGATTGTAATAGCAAGAAAGAGAATGAGTGAGTGAATTACTTTGATTTCAGCGGTTCGTCGGGTGGGAGGTGGGTGACTGCGAAGTACTTACAAGAATGGCAAGACCTTTGTTTCGTAACAGAGAAACAGTGGATAAGAAAGAATCAAATATGTCGAGTTCATAAGAGGAAACGATGATGAAGTCGGTCCATTTCTTACATCCTCAATCGACAGTATATCCGGCCCACAATCTTTCAGCACCTTCACGACGCGTGCAACAATTTCTTTACCATTTCGTGTCGAAGTTCCATTCGCAGCTGCATTCCGTGCAATCATAAGCCAAAGTCGCTTTGTCTCCTCCCGATCGTCACTTTGTCTCGCTAATTCCCGCGCTAACGACGGGTCGACCTTCAGCGCTAGCTCCACGGCTTGTTGCCTCATCCCGTATCCCATGTAAAGTTTGACAGCGGATCGAAAGTGCCTTCCTGTCCTTAAGATCGTGCGAAGCGCGAAAGATTTATCGAGTGGAGTCTTTTGTTCGTCACTGGCTTGTTTCAGTAATAGATCATCAATACTGCCAGTGTCTAATGATGAGGTGGAAGATGTGGCCGGAGGGACATGAGTCGATAGAAATCGGAACAACGGTCCTTCATCCTCAAGGCTGGCATACAATGAAGTCAGATAGTTATAAATTGCCGGACTTTTACTACCAAGCTTGATCACGCCTTCCATGTACGTTATAGCAGCATTTGGATCATCAACCACTGTCTGATGTGAAGAGCTGGCTCCTAAATCAATATTCTTCGCGTTAATGAAGCTAGTATTGCTCTTCCTTCGTTGTTCATAATGCATGAATGCTGGAAGTAATTTTGTATCGCTCAACCCTTCGGGGTATCGCGCCGCAAAGCTTTTAGCCGCTGACATTGGAGCACGCGACAGCAAAGTCAAAGCGTGTCTGTAATAGTACGGCTCGGCTTTTTCGAGAGGAGAGTCGTGAAGGACTCGAAGGGCATCAAGTGCACCGTTCTTCACGAAGAATTGGTGTTTATAAATGAGGCACGGAGAAGGGAAAATACAATTCAATGAAGCACTGACCTTTTCATCCTCTCCACACAAGGCGGCATCGATAGCGGCGCCAATATCTCCCGCTGCTGCTGAATAACCCGCACATTCTCCAGCGTTTATATCATGACTCGCCAAGACCTTGATAATACTTTTCGCGTCCATATCCCGTACAAATGTCGAAAGAAATTGGTGAAGCTTCGCGGATTTTGCTATGTTTTCGCCCTTTCCCTGCTGATCCACCCGTCTTTCTCGTTCTTGTAAATGCAACTCTGCCAACCAAGTTCCGAGTATTGTGCATACCACTGAATCATGATTGGACTTCGACGCTTTCAACTTCTCACTCAGAAAGGTAATAAGGGCTAAATTACTCGCACCAAGCGCTTCGTTTGCCTGAAGGGAGTTGATATGTGGAGCAACGTTTTCGTTGTTCATGTCGCGACTGACCATTGGTAGTAAGAGGCGAGTAGATGTCTCTGCAAATGGCATGATGGCAGGGGGGCATTGCGCCATGTACTTTGCAGCGAGTTCAACTCGACCTTGCAAAAGATGGTATTCGGCTCTCACCGCATTTACAACTGCCTTTTGAGACTGTGTTAGTATCCGATAAAAAGGCAGTGTCAGTATAACGAGTATATCACGCATCAAACGATCCATAAATTGTGGTAAATTCTTACTGGGTCGCTGCAAAGTGATTTAGCATGCTCAAATTGACTCTCGATCTGCTTCTCATCACTTATCATGTGTGCATTCGCGATATTGCCTCCAAAGACATCTGAGACTCGATTACTTGTAGTCTCTACACACCTTGTGAGAGTATATTTCCAAACATCCCGATTCTCGTTCGAGGACGAAATATGCACCAAATACCTACCCCTTCGTAGCCATACCTGGTCAGGACGGCGGATATCTGTGATAAGCTCTGCTACAGCAATGGACAATTCCCGTGATGTTCCACCACCATACTGTGCATCAATATTATCTGCCAAAGAATTCTGAGTTAGGGATACCCAGTCCACCCGTTCTTCCTGAATGACTTTTTTGGCTACTCGATTGATGAATCGCACATTATTGTTTGAACTGAGGGTGATGAAGTGGTGTGGTGTCAGTGCAATCGAAGCTGGAGTTGTCATCATGACGCCTGTGCCGTCGTTTACCATGCTTGCATACGTCAGTATTCCTGTGCCGACAATGCCCCCTACGGCGATCCCACAACTGCGTTCCATAGTCCCATAGTAAATTCCTGTTTCCGTCCTCAAAGCAAACGTTTCGTCGTTGCAGCTACAAAGTTCAGCAAAATCGACAGATCCAGGGAGTTCGACAAACGATCTTGAATTTCCTACTCCTTTTGTAGCCGACATTGTAGGACGCGCAAAAGCTGACCGAACAGTGAGCGAAGACAAAGCAGATGGCTCGCTACGAAAAGTGTGAAGTCGAGTATGCCGTTGCGATCCCCCCGTGGAAACAAGGACGACCACACAACCTCCTGAACCAACTCCCAAACCCTCAACGCCAATGTTGCCCATGACGCGTTGGAACAAAATACCTCCCACGGCACCAGCATCTCCTCCAAGACCACGTGTGCCCACTGAGGTACCGCGAAGTGCACCACCACTATTACTCATTCCGGTACTGTTAGTATCTAATCGGTGAAGCAAGACAGGTGTTTCAATAGGATCATTGTCTCCATCTTCCATCATGGCGATTATTTCTCCAGCCTTGGCATCAAATGCAGATGATTTGGATTTTCCAGAAGATGATGGACTGTGTAATGAATATTCGTATAATTCGCCCAGCGATGTCCCGAGTAAGATTCGCTTCGTTGATCCTTCTGTTCCTCGATCACTGCAAAAAAAGTGATCATTCCACGAGTTACTTCGTTAGGAGGTTGATATTATGGTCGACAGATGGTTTATTTTTCCACTCACCGATCCCAGCCGATGGCAGTAACATAACTTCCCGGGGTTAAGCCCATCTGTACTCCAGATACCGCTGCCTCTCCACCAATTGCAGCCTCGGACAGGGTCGAACCAGCCCTAAACCCCGAGTACGACCCATCTACGCCAGGTCCGAATCCGTTCAATTTCACAACATTTTTCGAAGTAGAGTGTAAATAATACGCCTCACCGTTCCGCGCGGACAAGAGAATATGACATCCCGTAGGATCGACGAACGTGTGTTCGATTTGACCAAAGTTGGGATCATTGCTGCTAGTACTCCCCCCACCGCCGCGAGGAGTTGTTGTTGTTGTTGTTTCGGCTGTATCACCGTCCACAAACCTGTTGGGACGCACAGGGAAAGGCAACGCGGCTAGATGATTGCCATCCGATCCCAACACTGTACTACCCCTCCGAACATTCCATCGACTTACAATTCTCAACGGCGGTATGAATTTTGTCAATGATTGTTTTGATTGTGGTTGCGTCATTACATTCGGACTCGAGAAACTTGCAGAATGAGATGATGAAGATGCGGGTGGTGGAGGGCTGCACTCCACTGCAGCGACAATCCATCCATTCGCAGCGGCCACACAGTGGGCTGATGGAGGCGATACTACACGGGTTGTGGAAGCTGTCAAATCAGCTTCTTCAATGTCGTCTATTGTGCACGGCAAGAAAACGCAAGCAGATGCATCAGACGAAGAAAGATATCAACTATCAAAGGAATGGTTGTCGAATGGGGCAAAACTTCCTTACTCAAAAGACTAGCACCTTGCATGGATCCCGAAGTGGGATGAGATGATGCACCCAAGACACGCCCCATCAAACCCGTTAGTCCTCCATACCCTCCTCCTCCCGTAGATTGACTTTCCAGGGAGCCTCCTCCCCCAATTGCACCAGCAGCTGCTCCATTTCCCAAGGATGAAGATGACGATGGCCCGCTCCCTCCACCACCACTACTAGCAGAAATAGTATCCAAAGTTGCTGCAAATGCAGAATCACCCATGTACTTCTCGCCACTGCTGCCAATATCAATTCGTATTCCACTGCTCATAATACCCAAACTTGATCCCAATGCTCGACTCTCTCTTCGCCATTTTCGATATTGTGTGGGGTTGAATGCCGTGGGCAGCGGCCACTCGACTCCTCTTGCGGAGAATATGGGTGATGATTTACTAATAGTATTATTCGTCGAAGAACCTCCGTGTAGTACTGTCGGCGACATCGTCATCGTTTCAATGGTCGTTTGGTCATGATATCTGTGGGGATAATGATGATGGGTTGGCTGTTGTTGCTGCTGCTGCTGCTGCTGCTGGCGATAATGATGATAAGCATTAGTACCGCCGTCGTCGAAGGGGTTGGTGCTCATGGTGACGCTTGAGGTGGAGGATCACCTATCACTACCAACTAGTATCAACAATAACAACATTATTGGCCTGTTAACCGCGATGTGGATAGAAGTGGATACTAAGAGTGTTGTATGAGTTGTGAGTTGTGCCGCTTCCATTCTCTGCCTCTCTCTATCTAATCTCGCCGTCTCTGTCTGCAGGCGGGCAGGTTTTAGCAAAAATCCGGAAAGCGGACTTTTTCGTGTGTCTGGCCGTCTGGTTGCCCGAGTGGGAATGAACGGTTCTCCTTGCAACAAAGAAATTCGAAGCATCATTCCACGAGATTCTCCACGCCTCCGCACACGAATGCTCACGCTCACGCTCACTCTTTCAAGCTCTTTTATCACATCACACTATTTCGCTTCCATCATCGGCCTGCTTCTGGTGAAACTACGTGTGATCGAATGGCTCAAACTCCCGTCCTGATATATTGATTTCCCTGCCCTCCGTATTCAAGACGACACTTGTCTTAGCACTCACGCCAACATCCACCCGTCCAAGAAGTGTTTACGAGTCTCTCGGCAACAAGATTCTCTCTGCCATCCATCACCATCATCCCCAAGAAGAGATGACCCCCAAGGTTTTGCCTCTCCCTTCATGTTGGCTGCGTTGTGGGTGAAGTTTGGTGATATACATTCTGATGACCCCCCAATCACCCACGTTTTGTCTTGACTTGCGTGCATGAGAGATGATGAATCTGTTTGTTTTGTCCCCGAAGACGATAGTATGCTGGGAACGTACTTGAAGTAAGAAGAAGGATCGACATCTTCTTTTGAATTACGAGATGAGAATGGTCCTGGAGGGAAGTTTGGTACAACACATTCTGATGATTTCCAGCGACCACGAACAAAGGCCGCTACCCCGAGCATTTCGTTTTGATTGCACACGTCCCCCAAGAACTATCTCGCCTCTGGCGTATCCTTCCCCCAAGAAAAAGAACTCCAAGACCTTGTTGCACCCAACCCACAAACCTACGCAACAATTAACCATTGATTTTATGGAATGTCAAGCGATTGAGTAGGAAAAGAGAGAGAGACAAAATTACCGATACAATAGATTTCACTGTTATGCACATTGAAGGGATCATCATCTAATCGTCCATCGATTGGGTGTTGCCATTATATTTATGTGGTTTCATCCTTTCACAAAGAGAGAGACTTTCAATGGTGAGTGGATGAAGACCTGTATTCAACATTATATGATATCCCTTCTTTCGATGGTTCCAAACCACACCGAGTATGGTTATTGGGATTAGCAATACAATTCCATGTTGTCGTCTCAATGTTTCCAATCACATCGAGGTCGATTAGAAGTCACGTTATTGCGAAGGAAGTGAGATGCTACTGTTTGATGGTCACATTACAGGCACTCCCTCTGGGCATTAATCCCACTTATTCTCACGAAGTGCTGTGACAAATGAAAAAGTACAAAAGGTTAAACAGTGCAAGCTCATACAAAAAGTAGAGGATTGGTCGGGCTGCCGACTTACCTTGGAGAGCTTTCTTTCTCGCGTCGTCATCCTCCATTTCATAGTACAACTTGCTGTCATCTTGCTTTGCCAAGAATCTACCACCATTGTCTTTGACTGTCTTGACAAGCTCCTGTATCATATTATCATCGTAATAAGGTAAATCGTTGGTGAGCTATGATTGTTCCAAAGGTACGAGGAATGAGAAGAACATTCAGGAAAGAGGCGAATAATCGAACGAGCGTACCAGAGAAAGATGCATTTTCTCATCTCGAGTAGCGTTGCTATCGCGATAAAAACGACGAAGCTTACGTGCTTCATTCCGGAACCAAACATTGCCCTCGTGATGATTGGTCGCACCTCCACGACCGCTAAGGACGTCATATTTCGATGGGCGAGCAATGGTGGTAGGTTTGGGCTCTGCTGTCTTTCTTTTCTGCGTCTTTTTGGCAGGTTTGCGAGGCTTGTGTCCTCCTTTGTTCTTGGACGGCAAGATTGACTTGCTGGCGGCTCCAGAGAAACCGAGATTGAAGTCTGAAGTACTACCACTAGTATCGTTGTATTCTTCAGCCGGAATGGTGCTCTGGTCATGAGCATTGGTCGGAATATGAGATGCACAGGGCTGGACGAAAAGAATTGGAGAGGACTTCATTCGGTTTCTGGCGGTAAGATTCGATTTCAGTGGGAGACTTGTCGTAGTTGTGGATGGGGTGGTAAATCGGGAGGATCGCATTGGTGAAATGGGCACGAAAGATGACACCGAATAAGATACAGCGGCGTCGTGCATTGGGTGACTGAAGGTAACGAGGTCAATTGGATACTCCTCTGGAACATCCTCATGGATGTCAACAGCTTCCGAACTCGCCAGCAACTGTAGTTCATAAGCTCTGTAGTGGCGCGTGTTATAGTCTGAGGCGCGGAGCTGAGTGCGAACTTCAGACAATAGGATGTTCCAAAGATCCTTCACCGTCTTGCCTGTTGGTTGAGTTTTGCGGAACATGGCGCAATCGACCATGCAAGGATTCGCGTAGAAACGTTCGCCGTAAGAGTACGAGGACAGTTCTCTGTGATTGTTTTCAACCATGGCCACTTCCAGTATGGAAGCATTAGGTTGACGGCTCATCGTATTGACAAGGCTAGTGCTCGGGGTGGACAGAGTTATGTTGCAAGTGCGGTTTCTGAGAGCCGTCATCCACAGACCGCGACGTCCGACGTCTCGAGCTCTTCGGACCTCCGAACTAACGGTTTGTCAGGTGTGACAGCTGCTCGCTGCACGTTGGCAGCCAGGTAAAGGATACCCATACTTGGGGAAGCTGCACAGAGAGATTCCGATGACTCATGTACACGTGTTACCATGGAGATCGACAAATCATCCCTACGTGATGGGATCGAATTGGAATGGAAAGAACCATGGGGTTGATGCCTCTACTTATGATTTCAAAAGGCACTTTCTGTTATTTCAATGTAATAATATAGATTCAAGAATTATCCCATGGTTCACAGCTCAAATGACCAAGACAGCTTGGATCCAATCCACTGACTTCAGGTCCAATCGATTGGCGCATAGTTCACAGTTCGAGCACGGTCAATCCGCATTCTTCATTTCGCCAAAGATAGAACAATACCCTTTTGCCCATCATGTAATCCGATGCGGGCGGCGGCAGATACCCAATACCTCTTCCGTCCTCGAGTAAGGCCCTTCGTATCCTTAAGCCTCAAATATTCAGTCTTGATTTTCGCTGGAATAAAAGTACACTTTCTGAAATAACAATGAACGACAACATCAGTAGTGATTCCAAAGACAACGAACAGCATTTCGAATCGGGTACAACTCACTCAATATGATCCCGTTGGAATCGAATGTTAGCGTGGTAGATCCTGTCAAGAGAACGAGGATAAACTGCCGACCTCTCTGCACGTCGACTGGGGGGCTCGTTTTTACAGAAACGGCAGCGGAAGCCGACCGTGCCTTCGTAGCGAGCGAGACGACCACATCGCCTGGCATCCGACGCACCGACCACATCGTCGCATACCACGGTCGTATCGCTTGCGTCGACGACGAAACCCTCCCAGATATCGCGTCGAACAATGTTATGGATGGCGTTGATGTGATGATCGTCTTCATTATCGTAGAGTACAATAGCCTGTGCGTTGTCCCTCGGTACAGGTACTGGCGTCGGTGCTGGTCCTGTCTTGGCTGCAGGTTCAGCCCGCGTCGGTTCGCTGGTGACCGTGATGGATTTGAGACGAAGCGTCGATCCAAAGTCTAATCGTTTCCATGCACCGGGACTTCCGCTATAGTTGAGATTGCTTGACTTCTTCACCGGGGATACCTTTCCCTTACCGAGAGGAGAGTAATGCTTCGTAAAGCGCTTCTTGGGTGGCGACGGCACGATCTTTGAAGTCGACTTCGGGGACAACGATGACGCGATTACGAAGCCTCCCCCCCCCTTCTTGTGGCAAGGAGGGGTCGCCATATTCTTGCTGTAATGCTCGGCCGCCTCCAGGAGCATGACCAATCCGAAGCAGAAGTCTGGTTGATGATTGGATGCTGTTACGATCATCATAAGATATTTTATATTTTATGATATGTTTTGCTTGCTTGGTGTACTAACAGACAGTCAAGCTCGCGATGCGGTGGTGTGTCGTCTTGTCTCCTGTCGCTTTCCTCGACAGAGAGATTTTGTCACAACAGTCGCAGTTGAATCTTTTCACTCGACGTAGAAAGCACTGAGGAATCAATTTCACAGGATACCAAGCAAATTAGCTATGTTTCTCACGACATGACCGTACGTAATGTCGCTAAATTGTGGCTCAACTGCAACAATCAACATACAGTATCTTTGATCGAGTTGTTGTAATAGTGAATGGAAGTATCAAGCAAGATAAAACAGATAGGATTATGCTCTCATGCTTTGCGGGCTGCACTAGCCTCGTGGAGCTACATTCCCTTTCAGAGTCATGTTTACCCAGGACAACATGATGATCTATGATAGTGCTTCAACTCATCGACATCATACTCCAGTGCTACTTCATCCAACCTGATTATTGCTACCAAAATTTTCCTGACTACTTCTCATGCCAGCTCCGGCGACTTTTGCAATCACTGCACTATCCCTAGGTTCGATAATGCCCAACTCTTCGCGAGCGTCTGCCATTATGAACACGCTTCCACAAATCACGACGATTTCATTGTTCTTGGCAGCAAGTTGTAGTGCTGCACGTACTTGCTTCGATACGGATGATTCATCCCGCATGTCGTCTAGGTTTGAAACAACCTTCGTGTCGTCTTGTTGCTCCATTTCATAATGGGAATGGACGAGTACTGGATTGGCTTTCAAAATGGAGGATATCGATGCCGCACGAGGATGTGACGCTTCCACCAAATGAATTCGTTGTGGACTGTGCGAAACATATTCCAGTAATACATCTGTGCAGTATTTCAAATCTTTGTCGGCACTCATACCCACTACCATTCGCACAATATCACTGGGATAATTTTTTTTGAGCTTGGCAATGAGATAATCCATAGCCTGTGGATTATGTGCCACATCGAGAACGACTCTTACCATCACTTCGGTCGTTTTCGATCCGAAATCCACCGGCGACGAAGTGGTAGTTACAGGAATGTCCATTTCCTCAAAGCGGCAGGGTGGTCGTATTTTCACACCCTCGGCAATCTCTTCGGACGATAATAATTTGAATTCTTGTCCGCTAATACTGCTACTTAATCTCTGTTGCATGTGACGTTGAACCAATATAACAGCTGCCGAAGCTATTCTCGAATTTTCCGCATCATAATCTTCCACCGATTCGGATTGACCATCCTGAATCTCCGCTCCAAATACATCGTTACACTGGAAAATTTTGGATACATTCTTCTCTTTGGCACATTGTTGCAATACAGTGTATGGTACATTCTTCCCCACCAATACCTGACAATTCTCTTTCATAATCCCACCCTTCTCCAAAGCAATCTTTTCTACGGTGTCTCCCAATATTCTAGTGTGTTCCAATCCTATGCTAGTGATAACCGATAATGCCGGACGACGAATGACATTGGTCGCATCGAGTCGTCCGCCCAACCCCGTTTCCAACACCACCACTTCCACCTTTTCCTTGGCAAATACATGAAATGCCAATGCCGTCGTTACCTCGAAGAATGTCGCGGGAATACAATTCGTCTCGCAAATATCAAATATTTCTTGCAGGTATTGTTCCACATGAGCTTCCGAAATGGGTATTCCATTGATTTGTATCCGTTCTCGAAAAGAGGAAATGTGTGGCGAGACGAAGAGCCCCACCTTGTATTTGGCCCGTTGGAATACATTTGCGGTTTTGAGGGCCACGGATCCCTTGCCGTTGGAGCCAGCGATGTGTATAATTGTAATATTGGGCTGATAAAATGTGTTGGTGATGTCCATATTAATCATCCAAATTATGTCACATAGATGAGGATGCAAAAAAATAACAGGATGCAACTACATAAAGATAACGATTCCACAATGTCGTGCGAACAAACCGCCATCAACTCATCTCTTTCTTCGTGTGCGTGTGTGTGTCTCTTACCTGATCCATGGGTCTACCCAATATTTCATGCAACAGATTCATATTCTCCAATCCCAATTTGACCGGGTTAAATAAATTCGTTTGATATAATTTCCGAACGAGACGTTCGTAGTTGGACCATGATTGTGATTCGGCCTCATCGTTCGACAATGATTGATGTGGTTGGTATTGCGACTGGATACTTGTATTTATTTGTGGGGATGATGATGATGATGATGATGATGAGATGGTTTGCATGTTGTTGTTGTTGCTGCTGCTGCTGCTGCTGTTAAGGTTGGAGGAGGATGGAACGAGCGATCTCGATGTAGCAGGAAGATGTGGCAGGTTGTTGCTGATGGTTCGACTTTTGATTGCGTAGTAGCCTTCGTCACAACGGTGACGCAAGAGGAAAATGTTGTTGTTGTTGCTGCTGCTGCTGCGGAAGGAAGGTCGTGATGTGCGGAGAAGAGGATGAAGTCGAGAGGATGATCGCATGAAGAAGGTTATGGCCATGACAAGATGATGATTATCCCCGCTGCGCATGCGTATGCCAATCAAGAGCAAATGAAGACCAAATAATAATAGTGTGCGTATTGATGGTATCCTAGGCAATAAGACCATGTGTTTCATAGTAGGTAGTAAGATCTACGGTAGATGGAGACTGAGAGGGGGTGCGGGGCGGGCAATTGGGTGCGGCAGGGGTTTCCGTGTAGTACGATCACCATCGTGAACGCAGCGCGGTTCATCACGGCGAGAGGACGGGAGACAGAGACAGAATAATATCCTCCTAGTATAAAAAAGATGTTTTCGCTCGGAGGTGCTTACGCGTGTCCTTTT
>JALLBB010000230.1:0-21304 GCA_036939735.1 Discostella stelligera | reverse complement strand
TGGCCATTTGGCTAATGCAATAATTCGAAACCTGACCGCCATATGCACCCTGGCAACAAGCAAAATTCGTTGCGTAGCTTGGAGAGTTGCAAGTGGTGGTTGATACGCACTTGCCTTGGCTCCATCCGAGGGAGTAGTCTGGATGCCAGGCCGCGACGGTATCGCAGGTTGATTGAAGGTCGCGATTGTGTTCATCGATGTCTGCGCCGTTGATGGATGCAGCAGCCAACGCAGCAAGGTCGGCGCCGACGAGATTGGATACTGCGCCAGTGGTTTCGGTGTCACCACACACGAAGGCGAAGACGAGAGAGGATATCAAGACGGTGAAGGAGGATGCAAATTTCATGATTATGTACTAGTAGGTATTTTTCGCAATTGGACTTCGGCGCTGCTCGATTCTAAGATTATGAATTATGAGAGCTCTTTATGCCGTTGCTTCTTTGCTGTGGTAATTACATGTTACACATTATTTTGTTGGCGTTTGTGACTAGAGGTACTGGTTCTCCTCCCTCATTCGTGATCTGCCTGAAGAGCGAGAGTGCATGGGCCGAAGGGCGCCTCTGAGAGGTACTGAAACACGCATTTTCGGTACCGATAGCTCCACAAAATACAAAATAATAGTCTCAGGTCTACTACTCCCGAGATGACGGAAGAGAAGAGACAAGACAATGAAAGCTTTAGTACGTATTAGTCTCTACCGTACGTTACCCCCCCACAGTCCATATGGTGATAGCCATGTGAACTGGAAACTCAAAGCGAGGGAGGAAGGAAAGAGAAACATAGAGTCTAGATGAACTAGAAAAGGAGGTATCAGACATGATTGTTTTCTGCGACAAAAGGGTTATGGGAGATCCGAGACCAGAGAGAGGCAAGATGAAGGACCAAAGTCGCAGCAGTCATGGGAGTTTGTGGAAGGGGTAGGTTGTAGGTAGTATAGTGGGGTTGTATATGTCCCATGATGTAGTCAATGTGTCGATGGAACAATGTTGACCCAAGTGGTTTGGTGAAGAGGTCTGCTAAATTGATAGTCGTATCAATTCGGTTGAGTGTGATGAGATCGCGTTCGACCCATTCACAGATGACGTGATACTTGATATCCATGTGTCGTGTGCGTGATGTCGGTTTTTGTGCCATAGCCATGGCCGTACATGCATCGTTATCTTCATATAGGACTGACGCAGCATGTTGAGGGACACCCAGGTCCCATAAAACGCTTCGAGCATACAGGAGTATTTTACCAAAATCGGAAGCACCCATAAATTCCGCTTCGGTAGAAGATTGGGCAATCGTTGGTTGAAGCTTGGTTTTATAGGCAACAGTCCCTCCGGCGAGGTGTAAGCAGACGCCTGTGAGAGATCGGCGTGTTTTGGGGCATGTGGCCCAATCTGAATCCACATAGCCATGAAGTGTCAGTGCATCGTGTTTGGGTCTGTTTGTGGGTAAAAGGGTGGCTGGGTTACTGAGGGGTATAGGGAGAGGGTTGGCTGGTAACGAGGTGTTAGGGTGGTGTCTCCAATAATAGATGCCATAGTCGCGTGTAGTGTATAGGTACTTTAGAACGTGTTTGGCTGCATGGTAATGGATTTCGTGTGGGGCGATGGTGGCCTGTGCACATTTTACCACCGCATATGATATGTCAGGGCGGCATGTCACCAGAGCATAAATGAGCTCTCCAATTGCGTTGCGGTACCTAATGCCCATGATGGTACTGAGGTGGTCCTGAACAGCAGGGTTTGGGTCGCCCTCGGCAGAGAGAAAAGACTTTAAGAATGAGTCAGTTTGAGGCAATGGGGTAGGTCTTACAGCCATATGGTGTTTACGCATCCACGTGTCAATATATTTCTCACAGATCCGTTCGATATATGTTTTGCAAGAGATTTTGATGAAGTGTTGGGATTGTGTAATGTCNATATTTCTCACAGATCCGTTCGATATATGTTTTGCAAGAGATTTTGATGAAGTGTTGGGATTGTGTAATGTCGAGGCCATTGAAGAGTGTGACAAGCCCAAGCCGCTTGAGTGGTATGGTGAGGCTGTCGTCAATAAGGTCAAAGACGTGGTTAGCAGCCGCGATGGTAGGGGCGGCTACTGCAAAATCATCAACCTGGCGAAGGAGTAGGATGCGTTGCTCCATGACAAGACCCGAGTAGAGGCAAGGTTCATGTGTGGTAGGGAGGAGGCCAATTGAACGTAGGATGGAGTCAGCGTGTTTTTCCCAGAGTCGTGGTGCCTCTGGGTGGCCTTGCATGGCGGAGAGGATGGGGATGACATGCCCTTTTGGTATAGGTGGCCGTCCCTTGTGTATTGTCCACCATGCATGGAATGCCGCATCAGGGCGAATATAGAATCCTTGTTTGGGAGGTGGGGCCTCGGCAAACGCATTGGAGACGTCTGCACCACAGACGATAAGATTTTCTGCAGCGGCGACGGCATAAAACAACCGGGAACATGTATGGTCGGGGCAATTTGCGTATGTGTGGTCTAAGATTCGCACTTGTCCGCCACGGGTAGATCCATCACAGGTGCATCGTGCTTTTTTACGGCCATCAAGCTCTTTGATGGCATAGGTCCAAACAAGATTAAAAATAGCGAACCCTTCAGATACAGCGACGGGATTGCCAAACATGTTTTGTAGTTCATACTGGTCGAGTTGAAGAAATTCGGATGTTTGCCATTCGTGCCAATCGTCCTGTTTCATGAGAATGCCCCGGGTAAGTTTGTTTGTGCTGGGGAGATATTGAAGAACATTTCCATCCCACGTGCGGTGGATCATATGGGCGAGGGTAGGGTTATCCGGTTGTTGATGATGGAAAAAATGGCGGGGGTTTAACTGATCCAAGGTTATTTGTGGAAGACCCTCATGGGTGAGACCATCACGTATCTCTGGGGACGAGACAAGAATATTGCATGTTCCTCGACGCGATGGTGGAAGGTTACGTAGGACGTCCATGACATCAGAGATGGAAGCAACTTTGGTGTCATGGACTTGAAGTAGGGTAGCGCCTCGAAGACGTGTGCGCCATCGTGGAATTTTGGCGCAGGGTGTACTTGGCGCAATGGAAGTGATGAGGAGGCGGCCGTCAGTGAGTGTCAGCTCTAATCCAGCCGTTGGATGGGTTGTGGTGGGTGAACCCATATACGTGAATGTTTCCTCGAAAGCATGCCCATAGCAGTGTGGTGAAAAATAGACCTGGTGGAGGTCCTTGGTGGTGATGCCATAGTGGTCCACAGCGAGAGCATCTCGATTGGTGGGTAGAGTAATAGTAGTGGAGGTGTGTGGGAGGACATCCCAGAAGGTGGGCTGGTTGTCGTGAGAAATGGTAGACTGGTCATCAGAATTGACAGATGCCGTATCCGGGATAATATTGGGAGATGTATCGTCCCATGGTGTAGTGGGTGGGGTGTTAATAGGAATGATAGTGGGTGTCTCAGGAGGTGCTGTAGGAGGGGATTGATCCGTGGGCATGGTGGGAGTGGGTTTGCTAGAGGTGGAGGCCGTGGCGGAGATTCCAAGGTCGTACAGCAATTGTGCGGCAGGTGGGCGCCATGGTTGGTGGAACCAACATTCATCAAAGACCGCGTGGTGACTTGTTTTCACTATTCCGGAGTGGACATCAATGTAACGAATATTTTCCATTGTGGCGGTGTACCCAATGAAGATGCCAGTAAAATCGTGTTGGTCCAATTTTGCGCGCCGGTGTCCCGTTCGTTTGACGCAAACGCGGGCGCCAAAAACGCGTAGATGTTGGAGGTCAGGTTGCCGGCCATACCACCGTTCAAACGGTGTAGTGTTGAGACGCCGATGTACCCGGCGGTTATGTAGGAAGACGGCATGAGTGAGAGCGGCGGACCAATATTTGGCCGGGAGGGAGGCGCCGTACAAAAGGGCTCTGGTTGTGACTGCAAGGGTGTCGTTCCATTTTTCTGCTCCAGCATTTTGGGATGGGCTGTCAGCTCCGGTTGGTTCGATGACATAGAGGTGTTTCTGAAACATAGTGGTGCAGAAGGCGTTGGAGCGGGAAAGCTCACCTCCCTGATCGCATCGGATAACACCCCCGGATCGGCGCCCATACATTTGAAGAAAATGAGACACGAGGTCTGTTGGGGGTTCCTTCGACTTGCGGAGGAAGACCCACACAAAACGACTTGCTTCATCCACAATTATGAGGTAAGCGACGTGCCCATCGAACGATTCCACGACACGGTCAGTCTGGAGGTTTGGTTGGTTATAGTCTGTGGTTGATGCCCTCATGAAGCCAAAGTCCATGAAAAAACGTTGGCCAGGAAGGATGGCATGAGTTGGGTTGGTACCAACCGGTTGTTTACGCATTCGGGCTTGTTCTTTGTGGTCGAGGAAACGAAGGGGGTGGGTATAAAATCGTGACGGCGTGCCAGTGGAGTGCTTGGGTATACGTAGAAGCTGCCATTCACTGCAAAATCCAAGACGGGCGGCCCATAACTCTGATTCAAACATTCTGCGTGTCCCCAATAATGGTGGTGATGTGGGTGATGAGGGAATAGGGGTGTATGTGAGCATAGTTCTAGTGGTGTGTGGTACGGTGGGCCCTACAGATGGGTGGCCGGGAGGTTGTGGACACGGTGTGCAGTACTGAAGGCCATTGTGTGTTTTGAGGGGTAGGACCAAAAGCTCGTGTCCATCACAGTCGAAGAAGGTGAGGGTGTCCGTGTGGGTTGGGTCCTTATTGCCAGTTTGTTGCCAGGAATGTAGTTTGGGCGAGGACCACATCAAATGTGCAGGAGATAGAATTGTGTCGGTAGCTTGTGTATTAACTAAGAATGGTTGGTAGTGGTAGGTGCCGTCTTGAAGCGGGATAGGGAGGAAGCCTTGGCTGGTGCAATAAGTCGTCGACGTAGGTGAGCTAGACACTGCAACCCCAAGAGGAACGGGTGCAATATCCATGAGGCCAATAAGGAGATTGGGGTCATTAGTGACGCAGACATTTGCCCCGGAATCTGCCATAGAGGTTATTGGTGGCGGGAGTGTTTTGTTGCAACTGGTGGAATCAAGGCCCACCAGTGTGACTTGGAGTTGTTGTTGTGGTAGGTCCAATAGGGTGTCGTCAAGGTGTAGTGGATCATCTGATAAAGGAAGGTCAAACGGTGTGACTGGGGTGATGCTGGTGATGCTGGGGAAGTCTGACATGTCAGTGGTGGCATGGGTGGTGGGAGGGTAGGTAGGATTGTGGGTAGGTGGGTGGCGTTGGTCAAGCCACTGAGAAAGAGTGATGTAATGTGCCGAATCAATGCACGAAGTCCTGACCTGAGCCTGATTATTATGTTCCACGGTAGGGATTGGGCATGGCATGGTGGGTGGGGGACCATAGTCCATAAGAGATGGGGAAACCGGCGTACCAGTTTCCCATAGCCGTCATTCATCAGTGGTGTCAATGTCGTCGGCGTTGAAGAGATATTCCCAGTCGAGTTCGTCATCCACTTTGTCCTCAGGGAATTGTAGTTCGGCGCAGTAGTTGGCGAGGATGACGCGAGGTGTGCGGTCGTCGCGTGGAAGGTACTTTTTGTTACGTTCCACCCATCGCGATTCTGCCTGTTTAATAATGTCACTATTGTTCCGGTTTTTAGAATATCGTTGGAGGAATAGGGCCATGCCAAGCATATCACAGCGAGAAGCAGGATGACCATATTTACCACATGCATCGCAAGTCCCTTCATACCGTTGTGGCGTGGAGTTAGTTTTAGCGCGGTTGGATGGATTTGGAGCCGATCTGGGGCGGGATGCAGATGGGGAGGCACGCGTGGCATTAATAGCAAAACCCTGGATGTGGATGGGGCGGGTAGGGGTGGTACTGGNCAGATGGGGAGGCACGCGTGGCATTAATAGCAAAACCCTGGATGTGGATGGGGCGGGTAGGGGTGGTACTGGGTGTAAGAGTGGATGTGAGACTGGGGCTGGGAGTCGCTGATGGGAGGGATAGGTCGTTGCGTGATTGTGTGTGGAATGCCATGACTGGTGGGACTGTAGAGGTTGGAAGGTTTGGTCGTCGTTGGTCATAAAAACTTCTGGCAAGTTCAAGGATGGTGAGGTGGCGTGGTAGGGGTTCAGAGCAGCGTGTGACACCATCGCGACCAGGGCAATATGTCCCCACGAGGGCATTAAATTGTTGGGCCATACCAATGTAGTGGCCCTGGACGTTGGATAGGAACATTCTGCTTTTCATGGCGTCAGTATAGGGCGGTCCTCGGTGGCGGGCGAGGTCACAGTACATGATGACGAGCCTTGCAAATTCGAAAATGTCGTCCGAGGGAGGCCACGTGGGAAAAGGTGCTGGGCGGGTTCGATCAAACATAGGTATGAATTCCTTGAGAAGAATCCAAAGGAGTTCATACCCATTGGCGGAGGTAGGGCCATTGGAGAGAGTATCCATGGTGGTTGAAATGATGGCGTTAGTGGTTGGGAGAAGATATTCTAAGATGATGAACAGGGCATCACCCATTTTTCGCCAACGGAGAAGACCAAGTCCACAGATGCATAAGCCATGACCCTGACACTCGTATTTGAGGTTGATGGCCTCAAAGGGCATGAGGGCAATCTTCCATCGGCCCGCGAAGCGTCGAAGTCGTTGGTAAAAGGCTTGCCAGCCGGTAGGAGTGAGATCGCTGAGTTTGTCCCAAGTGGAGATTTGCTTCAAGATATCAGTAACATTGGGGCCAGACGCAAAAGAGGCAACAACTGGACGGCTGACGTGACCAAAGTTGCGATTGTCATGTTGCACCCAGCGAGGGTTGTCCCAGTGTTCCACAATGTCCATGTGTTCCTCCGCAATGGTTACTGCCAGGGCGGAGTCAATATCCAGTGCTTCGACATCCTCTGCTTCCATGAAGTCAACGCCGCCAATGGGATCACCGCTGGAGACATCNAATATCCAGTGCTTCGACATCCTCTGCTTCCATGAAGTCAACGCCGCCAATGGGATCACCGCTGGAGACATCGGTATCACCAGCATGCCATTGTTGAATAGGGAGGCTGAGGTTTCGAAGGAGGGCAGCCCTGTGCCGTGGTGATGTTAGGGTGGGAGAGCAGGAAGTGTGTGTAGTATGAGATGCGGGGCTGCCAGAAGTGGCCATGGTGGGAGAAGTGTTGTGCGTGGTCCCAGGTGTAGAGTGTCGGCGTTGGGCAGCGGCAAATGCAGCGTCGGAGTCATATGGGTCGGAGGTGTGCCAATGGACTGATGCATGTGGCCATCTGTTGGAGGAAGCAGGTGTGGGTGACGGGTGAGACGGAGTGTCGCGTAGTGGGGTGGTGGAATCCTCAGGGGTGCCCGTTGCATTCGTAAGGTTACAGATGCTGGCATCTAGTGCCCTTTCAGTGTCATGGAAGTCACGGAGGCCTGCATCCAGGGTTTGTTCTGTGTAGGAGAAGGCGTCCTCGATGGTGACAGATGCGTGATCGGTAGGATGAGGGTAGTCCGCATTGTGGTGGGTTTCATTGTGGGATGAGATGGAGGTGGTGAGCTTCCCGATGAGGTTTCCCAGTGCAGACAGTTGTTGTGTAATGGTGGTACTCTGGGAGGGAGGGTGTGTAGCTGGTTCCGCCGTGGCCGCCGAGGTAGCGAGAGAGTGGGCCTCAGAGGCCTGGGAGCGGAGATTTTTGATCTGGTTACCCAAGTGGGTGATGGCTGTCGCATGGGTAGAGAGGGTGGTCAAAATGGAGTTGTTAGTTGCCATGTATTCCGAGAGTTGGGCCTCCTGGCGACGCCATGCGTCCTCTTGTTTGGTGGTGAGGGTAGAAATTTGGTGGAGGAGGCTGTCGAGGGAGACCGGAGCAGCCTCTGGCATTGGTTCCCCCCCATGCGAACTAGTCATAATGCGGCCATCTGCATGCACAGTATTATTACTCGAAGGGGTCATAGCGGGGGCAAGGAGAGCCGTAGGATCCCCCCCATTCCCCTCATTCCCCAAGGTAGACCCCTCTCCGTCAACTATCCCACTGTCCCCCCCAGTGCGCACCGAGGGGAAAATGCCCGCGACTTCGTCGACACCACCAACAACACCCACTACATCACCCCCTACATCCAGGCGTGAAGCATCTGTTGGTGGTGTATGTGGAGAGGAGGCTAGATCCGGGTGCTGGCTGAAATGAATACGACCCGGGTTGCGGTCGATATGGCGTGGAGGCGGTGTACGAGGGGCGGCCTGTGGCGTTGATGGGGACGAGTGGCGACCAGCGACCACTACAGACCAAGATGATGAGGTGTCGTGGGTGGTGATGCTTTCAGCTCCAGATGACGACGATGTCATTGGGAGATGCACCGGGGTTGGTTGGCTCCGGTGGTCTGCAGGGAAGGCGCCGGAAGGGGAGGGGCTGGTAGTTCCACGACGCACAGGCGTGGAGGCCATGGCCGTGACATGCGTAGAGTGATGGCCACGAGGCAAGGGTGCGGAAGCGGCGGCTGTGTCGTGCGTCGTGGCCGTGTTGGAAGCGGTGGTCGTGTCATGCGTTGTGGCCGTGTCGTGCGTAGAGTGATGGCGGAGGGGCAGCTGCGGTGGGGGCTGCAACGAGGACGGTGGGCCGTGGGACAGCGACGAGGATGTGCGATCATGGTGGCGTCGTGGCTGAGGCGGAGGCTTCGATGATCGTGACGAGGATGATGGGTCGCGGCTTATCAAATTTTGCGTGCCTGGCGTCGACGATGCCATAGAAGCCGGGGTAGACCCGCCGCGTTTGGGGTAGCGGCGACGGTCGGTCATCGTCCGGTAGAGACGTAGATGGAGGTAGCGAGAGGTAGCGCCGCCGACGAGTGCGGCGGAAGGGAGAGAGAGAGGGCTCTATAACCTAATAGTCTCAGGTCTACTACTCCCGAGATGACGGAAGAGAAGAGACAAGACAATGAAAGCTTTAGTACGTATTAGTCTCTACCGTACGTTACGATCTGACCAACAAGGAGATAGAATAAATAAGGAGCTCTAGCGCAACTCAAAAGTCCGTTACCAGTGCAGGTACCATAGGTACTCCAAGAGATACATATGATTTGGAGAGGCACAATGAATGGAATGAGCAGTCACTTGCTCGCCGTGATTGCAACAGCGGCAGCATCCTCCTCCTCCTTCCTCGGATATAATGGAGGGATCGTCGTCGTCGATGCCTTCAATTCCTTCTTCTCCACGCCGCTAAAGCTTCCAACGGCCGCTAGCACTTCGTTATCACCGCCACCACCACCCTCGCGAATCCACGTCGAGAGCTGGCTCGATGTGCTCAGCTACAACAACAAGGTTGATAATACTTCATCATCCACCCCATCATTTGATGTACTCGCCAAAACTATTGAATATGCCAACTGCAAGGACTTTGATACAGTCATGTCGTATTACTCGGATGATTATGTCTTTCGCGGTCCGATAATTGGACCAATTACCGCCGAGGATGTGAGGAAAACTCAAGAGGTGAGTTTTCGGAAACGCGAAGAGTTTGTCAAGAATATACTGCGGATGGTAGATGATAGAGTGTGTTGAACATTCCATCTTTTTCATTGCTTGCCTCCTTGCTATCCCGACGGACCGTCGCTCAGGGATTCAAAATTACGTCGGCCTATCCTGACTTGCAAACGCGTCCATTCGGATTCACCATCGATCCCGACAATCCGTACCGATGCTACTTCTTCGAACGATGGGAGGGCACCAACACCGAAAGTGTGCAGATTGGACCCACCACTCTACCTCCCACGAATGCGGGAGTGAAGTTGCCCACACATATAATGAGCGTTCATTGGACTCCCGAGGGAAAAATTAAGTATACATGCCTCAGCAGTCCGCTGGACCGATTCGAGGGTTCGACCAAGGGTGCAGGGGCCGTGTTTGGACTGTTGGTGGGTGCTGGATTAGATGCCGGAAACGCCTCGGTCGGCGATGCGCTTTTGCGACTTCAACAGCGTTTCATACACATCATTGGGGGCTTTGGCAGGAATTGGAGTTTGGAGCAGGATATTCCATCTTGGTGGAAGAGTAAAGCCAGGGGTGCTGATCCGAATGATATCTGAGTAACATCATGTCTGGATGCAGGGATCAATAGAGTACCAATGTATACATTCTAATCTTACAGTTCAACATAATGTTGTGGAATACCTACAATTTGACGCGCTGCAACGGTGTTTACAATCCCATTTCATCCAGAAACTGCATCACCTCACGCACAAACTCTTCCGGACTATCCAAATAGACAGGATGTCGTCCTTCCAATTCTACCCCCTTGGCATTAATCTTGTTGGTATCTATTAATCTTTCAGTGACCCTCTTCCCTTTTAAATCTTGATCTCCGTAAATTGCCAATATGGGTATATTAGCATGTGTGAATTGTAGTAGGGTATCATCGGATGTGGAGAGGACTGCGAAGGATGCCACTGGAATCCATGCCTTTACCAACCTTGTCAGGTTGCTGGTGCTGCGTTCGCTGCTACCACCAATACTGCTACCACCGCCGTCCTTGTTTGTCATCGTACCTTCCTTCTCCTCCTTCATTGAAGACGATGACTTGGTCGATATTTCTTCTCCGAGGCTAACGATAGCATATCCCGATGCCGACGGTGTGACAAAAGTAACAGGCCTTCCCGAAAGGAGTTTCCCCAGCACAAGAGCATCGAAGGCATCTTTTAGTTCGGTACCATCCGCGGATACCGGTAGATCCAGTGCGAGTATGGACAAATTACCCTCATCTTCGGTGTTGTTGATTTCGCACAACATGTCCAGTATTCCTGAGGATTTCCAATTTTCCTTGGTAAAAGCCGACCCATGCAGCAGGACTAATTCGGTCAGAGACGATGTGGATTGTGGCGGAGACGATGACGGCAGTGGCCCGCAGTGATAATAGCTCAAATTCTTGTTTCCGTTGTAGGTAACGTATCCTTGCGTAATTTTGAGTGGATCCAGATCTTCTTCATCTAATTCGTCCCTATTCTTCAGCGAGGTCGAATCGATGATGGAATTATCACCAATGCTGCCTTCACTTCCATCACTTACTTCTTTGGTTTTTGTCATCGCCATGTCTGAGAATGATTGCTCCACACCACTAGACATGGCATTGCCCCGCAGCCGCAGCAGGGACGCGACGTCGAGTTGTTGTAGTTGTTGGTCGTGTTGCCGCGGCGAAAACAAATAAATTGCGGTAAGTCCAAGCGCGGCAATGAAGGCAGAACAAAAGATGAGGCGATGTGTTGGATGATGATGGCGACCTCCGTGGTTGGTTGATGATCGGAGCAAGGGTGTGGAGCGGATGGGGACCATGGTTCTAAGTATCTACGATCTCAAGATTGGTAGCTATCGTAATGTGCATTATTTCAGCACGCGCCATTTCTTGGTTTTGGCGCGCCGTCTGTCTTCTGCCAACCAACCATCCACAACTAACTAACACTCTTCTTCTCGTTGACGATGAAGAAACCAGCAATAGCCAGCAATCTACGATACCGGTCGAACCACACAACTCAGTCTGCTCTCTGTGTTTTCTTACTACACACCATAAACTATTGTAAATCTTCTGGTTGCCAACCACTACTTCCTCTACCAGAATAAAATGGCTCGCTCGCGATCTGGCAGCAGTGTTTCCATGATGAGCAGCAACAGCGCCCGCACATCCGGCTCTTCGCTCGGATTTGGCGGCTGCTTCCTCAGCGGTGGGCCATCGTCCATCTCCCTCGCGGAATACTCCATTGCCACCAATAGCAATGCCGATGAGGTAGCGCGCGACTTCCAAAAGATGTTGACGGAACTGCGCGCCGTCGGCCCGGCGCGCGATCCATCCAGTGTTCGCAGAGCAGCCTGCTGCTCGGCGCTGATGGAGACTGCCGAGGAGGAGAAACGCCGCGTGGGAACTACTGCCAAAAAAGAAAGTGGCATCGACGATTACGATGTTCGCGAGATTACACCCAATGAAATTTTCATCGTCACCATTGCCGCATTAACTTCTCTTCAAACATCCCTCGAGACAAGACAGAAATCTTTGTCGTCATCATCCACCGCCACTACTACCACCAACGCAAACATCAGCAGTGGCAACAATGATGGCATATTGGAATCCATATTTCTCGAGATACAAAACACCGCACTTCCCCTTCTGGAGATATTGCGTCGCACATTGCCCTATGTTGCCACGACTAATAACTATGGTATGTTGCTATTGCATCAATTCGGTTCATTGAGTCGAATGATGCGCATGTTCGTCGCTTTGGGATATGCGCTCCCCGCAGCTTCCGCGTCTTCTTTCACGGGGGATGGTAGCGGACGCTCGAGAGAGGAGAAGTGGAGGAGACAGCGCAAACAATCATCATCGAATCAAATAATGCATCTCCAGGCCGCGGATCGTGGTGGATCTGCGGCAGTCACTGGCGCCAATGCCTTACTACGACAAGTCCTCAAGGTATCCACGACGCTGCTCCTTGTTACGCCCCATAACAACCATCAAAACCTAATTTCCGAAAGGGATCTGGCAAAATTATTGCACACCACAATCGTACCAATGTTTCATGATGTTCGACCAAAGGTGCGCAAGGCGGCATGGGGATGTGGGATGGAAATTATCGTGGTTGCGTCGTCATCATCTTCGGCGTCGTGCCGCTCGGTTGTCGATGCTGGTACCGAGAATAACGACACCGACGGGATGATGGAAAAGATGCAACTTCATCAAAGGAGGGTTGCTGCAGACTTTCTTTGGGAATATTGTCACGCAGTTCTTACCAACTATGCACCATCATCGTCATCGGGATCGAAGGACAAATCGTCCAAAGTAATTCATGTTTTACGTTTCTTATCCGGGGCGCTCGCATATGCCGATGATCCGAGAATTCGCATACGATTCGGTGAATGCTGTCTGACAATGTTTACCGGTGGCAGTTGTGGGGAAGACGGCAAAGTGGGCAGTATTGCAATGGTGCCCGGCGAGGTTGGGAAGGAGATATTGGTTACCCTCCTATCTTGTCTAGAGATGTCGGAGCAGGAACAAGAATCACAAGAAGATGACGTCGTCGGTCAACAGAAGGAGAATCTCACGACTGATTCAATCGAGAACATGTCCAAGTTTGCAGCAAAGACGCTTGCATTTTTATTGCAGCATCGTCCAAAGAGCTCCAACTACTCGAACAGTTGGCAAGATATGAACGCGATGTATGGACGATGCATGTTGATATGTATTGAACGAATGATGCGCATGTCTTCGAATGTCGGTATTGAGAGTGATGATGTCCCGGCGCCAAAATTGTTAGCGATGAAACTGTTCCCCAGTGTGTTAGGTTCCATGTTACACCTTTGCGAAGGTATTGGAAGCACAATCGTTGGAGAGGGAGACAACGAGAGGAGTAATCAGCAGGACACGTCATGCGGGTCGGAATTTAATCAGCTTCTTTCGCGTATGATGCCGATTATTGTATCGTTCTTGGATCGGCAGCGATCCAACGCCACACTCCAACGTTTGTCACAAGAATTACTGCCGCAGTGCGTCTCGATCATTCAACAAACACTTCAATTGAAGTACCGGTCTGCTTGGGGATCAATACTATCGGGTGGATATTCGACGTTCGTCTCATCAATGGCGCGACTTCTACTGGAAATTCGGTTTTCGTCGTCAAGCACGAGTGTTGTTGCTAGCAAGGACATTGCTGAGCTGGAGGATAATCTATATTCATGGGTGCAGACATTGGTGCTCTCCTTGCTGTGTCTGCATGATGATGTTGCAGGTGGTGATGCCACTGCACGAACAGCAGTGGAGTACGCAACGTCCACAATTATTCGTGACATTGGCGTGGAGTTGTTCCTTAGTATGGTGGATTTTTTGAATGACAACGAAAGCAGGGGCCAACAAAACAACGCAACGTTAGGTAGTTGCGGAATTCGAGATGATAGAGTGTGGCTGCTGTCATTAATGAAACAGTCTACCGATAGCTCGAGAAGAAATACTGCAATAAATGATGATTGCATCTCATTAAAGACACACCTTTCCTTCTTCCAAGGGAATGTGCTCAACCTGGCGAGGAAATGCGATGCGGCAACGGCAGATGGGCATCGCACAGTGGCTGAAATATCTATCCAAAAGGCAAGGGTGGTTGAGTTGTGGTCGTTATTTCCTTCCTTCTGCATATGCCCAATGGATATGAAGGAAAATTTTGAAAGTATCGCCAAGACAGTGATGAAAGCAATTGGGGATCATTCTCGCTACCCAGCGTTGATTGTAAGTGCGCAAATGCTGCGTTGCTTGGTTTATACGAACGTCTTTTCTGGGTCTTATTTTTCTTCTTGCAGCCGATTATTTGCGGCGGGCTCAAGACTGTCGCTGTTGGAGTGACAGAGCGAGTTAAAGCCTCTCCGGACAGAACCGCCGACTACGATGTACTCTCGAATGTATCTACGAAAATTCTTCCATGCTTATTCAAGCTGGTGGAGACATTAAATGAATCTTTTTCGAAGAAATCAGAGGAAGATGCACAATCCAAGGGTCTGCAATATGTGGAGCATGTAACAGACGCCATCGGTCAGCTTGCACAGATCTGTCCTCGTGAATTCCTTCAAATTCTCTTCAAAAAGGTTGTGCAACGTCTTCTCATCGCAACTACTGAGGTTACTGATACCCCAGGAGATAGACACAGCACGAGTGCAACGTTACGTTTGACATCCCTGCTAGGACTGGCCCAAGCCTTAGTGGCCTCTAGCTCACTGGACGATGCCAGCCTCTCACTCCTTTTTCGTGCTGTGCGCCCACTTGTGCGGTCGGATGAGCATGATCCAAAGGTGCAAAAGCGTTCATACAAGGTGTTGGCTGAAATTTGCGAACGGCACAAGGACTTTGTTACATCGGAAGAGCGCCTTGACGAAATTACTATCCTAATGGTTGACTCAATAGTAACTTGTCAAGTTTCGGCACGACACATGAGACTCAAGTGTATGACGCACATTGTCGAGGGGCTAGACTCCGATAACCATGCCCACATGGCTGTCATACCAAACATCATTAGTGAGGTTTTGCTGTGTCTGAAAGACTCGAATGCCAAGACGCGAGACGCAGCGTACCAATTACTTTTGGCCATGTCTGTTGCACGAAATGATATGGCCGATTACTTTCGTATCATCCTGGCGGCTTTGGGCGCACAATCAACTCACATGCGTTCTGCGGCGGTGATGGCATTGTCGAGACTTATCTTCGAGTATGCGAGGGTAGACCATACTGTCCAAGAACTTTTGCCATCATTGATGCAAACTGTTTCAGTTTTATTTGATGATTCATCCAGAGAGGTTACCAAGAGTGTGATAGGGTAAGTTATCCAATGGAGTTGATGATTACTTTATTGCCTAGCCTGGGCCGACCTCTGTTTTTTTAACCTTCGCTCAGGTTCGTGAGAGTAAGTGTCGCCGCAATGACTCAAGAGCAGCTTGCACCACTCCTTCCAGAGGTTGTGGGTGGAATCATGAAGTACAACAAATGTGCAGAGAGATTCAGGGCGAAGATTAAGATCATTCTCAAAAAGCTTGTGAGAGTCTACGGATATGAATCCATCAAATCTTTCGTCCCCGCTGAGCATTCTCGCCTGATCACTCACATGCGAAAACTGTCGGAACGAGCTGCTCGCAGAAAGATTGCGGGGGTTCAGGATGGGCACTCAGACCATCATGGCTTCGATAACATGATGGACTCCGATGAGGATGATTCCGACGATGGCAGAACATTTATGACTGGTGTTACGGGGTTCACTAAAATGACATCGATGAGTGGGAAGTCGGCGAGACGATCGGCAGCGGATAGCACTGTCGTGAGTAAAAGTGTTGCTCGTGCGAATTCAATCGCGACGAGTAAAAGGGCGATAGAAAATGGTCGTCCTCGCATCAAGAAAGAACTGAATGGGGAAATACTGGACATGCTGGATGACTCGAAAATGGCTCGCAGCGTTCATTTCGCAGACATGGACGCGAAAGACAGATACTTTAACGAAGACGACGACGATGATGATGGTGTCGAAGATTTTGAATATGATAACCTTGGCAGGATTGTTATCAGTGATAATCATATTGTCTCGATGTCTAGCGGAAAGCTCGCGATAAAAGAACAGAATGACTCTGATGATGAAGGCATCATTGAGCCGAATACTTGCGGCAAGCGTCGCCGAGTAAGCAGGTTTGAGAGTGTCAAGGGCACCAAAACCGAGAAGGATACAAGGAAGGTAGAGAGAAATCCTACGACTTCGTTCGGTGCTGCCTACAAGTCGAAGAAGGCTGGCGGTGACGTGAAGAAAAAGGGACAGAAATATGAGCCATATGCATATGTGCCACTTGATGCTAAAGATTACACGAAGAAAAATAGGGGTAAGGCTGTTTCGAAAATGAGTTCAGTGGTGCGAAGTAAGAATAAGCGGAAGAGAGAATGAGTGCGCAAATCCTCATAAGAAAAAAAGGTTAGATTTGTAGGGGTCGATCCCGGTTCGCTCCTGCACCCTTTGCGAATCTCGGGACTGGTANGGGAAATGGCATGGCAGGACTTGGTATCATGTGTGCCGCGTTGGTGGGTGCTATTGCATTCATGGTTTCCAAGGTGAGTTTGTATTAGCCTTTAAACTTGCAGTGACGCGACCGCATCTATTATATCCCTACCCGCTCTTGTCCAAATTATAATTTTCATCCAAGCAGAAGAGAAACCAAGCTACTGGCGAAGATGGTTATGTCGAAGCCGATGGCATCCAGTTTTCGCGCGTTGCTTCCCTAGCGACATCATTGAGCCGTGGAGTTCGTTCGAAGCTCGTCAAGACGAACCTGGACAATGAGATTGGTAACTACGATGCACCAGTATAACTAGATACAGGTCTTCGTTTGTCGTGTAATTGGACAGTTCTGATTTGATGAGATACTAATGGAAGCCCATCTGTTTGAAACTCCACATGAGATGATGATGACGCTGTTTGATCTGTACTATCGCTGTCTAATGATGTATGTGTTTTTGGTGAGGATAGATGATAGTTCCGAGTAATGTAGAAGTAATAATGGACTATTCTGCGCCATCATTCATGTTACGTATCATCTTTGCTCTTCATAGTAGGGTTTCTGGCGTCTCTGTCAGTGCATTTTGGGTGCCTCGCTGCAGCCAGAAGTGTATGATTATGTTGTAGGTAGTCTATAAGGTGACACTGGTAATGAGTAATGAGGCATGTGGGTGCGGTGTGTCCCATGGTCACCACTGCTGCAAGGTTGTAGGTACATATCTGTCCAGTCAGGTGAACATGTCTGGAGAGATTGTTGAGTCCCTCATTAAACACCAAATACAACCATATGTAGTCATTTTATCCACTGCCAACAGTTGTATATCTTTTGGCTATGAGGATGAACTTTCCCATTCATTGGTTCAACATTGCAGTGGAGGATGTAAGGGTAAGGAACAGATCATAGGACATTGATGGCATTGCCTTGTGCTTCCTTGAGCACATAGATATACTTTGGGATGTCATCCACTTCAGCGGTCAGCATAGAACACTATCATTTATCATTTTGGTTAGAGAGTTGGTAGATGTCACTGCAATTGGCATTAAGGTGGTCAAACTCATCACTTTCTAGTTTTACCTGGTTTTACCGGATTTTTTTTTACTTCTGGCAATAGGGGATAAAAACAAAAAAAAACAGGTGGATGAAAAAAATTGTTGGATCTTGATATCACAGAACATATCAACAGCATGTTTGATTTTTAGGTTCAAAAAGTATAGGTCTGTTCATTTTATTGTTAGTTTTACTTCATTTTTCTAAATTTCTAAATTTAGTTCAGCTATCACTGCATTATATTTGTAGGGGTCGATCCCGGTTCGCTCCCGCACCCTTTGCGAATCTTGGGACTGGTACTGTCCCGCACCCTGCGGACCCCGGGAGGTTCGCGAAACTCTCGGTTTTGGTCCCGCACTATGCGAGACGCGAGACCGAGACTCCCGCGGGAAAATAGCACCCTCTACCATACGAGAATTCCGTTGATTTTCTACGGCGGGTACGCTCCCGCGTTATTTTTCAGTACTGTACATCTTACTTGTACGTTATCTATACGTACTAGAAGTACCGCGGGACCTGCGAATCCAGGGTTGCGAGAGCGAAACCGTGAGATTCGCAATTTCCCGCGGGTTCGGTACCGCAAGTCCCGCAGCGGGACCGACCCCTATATATTTGAGGAACAAGTAATACTCTTTCTTATTACAAGGAGGTGATGTAAAATAAATGTCTCAATAACACAGCCATTGTAATCACAAGAAAAGTAGAATAAAAGTGGAATGCAATGAGGTGTTAAAATAAAAGCATTATTTCAGGTGCAAAAAAAAATGGTAAAATAAAAGTGGAAGTTTTGGTGCTGGTATTTAAAAGTGAATGTAAAATAACAGTTTTCCAAAAACACACAAAGATTGAGTAACGACGAACCCTAATACCTGCTTTTGCTATCATTTCCTGAACCTGAGTATTGAATTGCCTCTTGGGCCGATTGATTGTAATCTTTGGTGGATCGGAGGCCACTGTGTGTCCTCCGTCCATGACCTTTGTGAGTCTCATCTGATTTGGGAAAGTGGCGGTGAAGGGCATCTACCGTGAGTCCTGGCCAAGATACAAACTGCCTGTTTTGGATGGCCTTGATCCACATGCTGGGTTTGGTGGGAAATCCAACGGAGGCATGGAGATAGCACACCAGTTCTAGCTGTGTCTTGAGCTCATACATGCTGTGGATGGCATTGGAGGGTTTGGACCAATCTGGCAAGAATTTGCTTGGGGGGCGCCTAGTGAGAACTGTGTCTGTGTCAACGTTCCTTATCATTTTGACGAGTGGAATTTGCCAAAGGTTGCTCTGTTTGTCTCGCCATCATTGCAGAATCACTCCCTTGGTGACAGTGATAATTATGTCATTTGCGTTGTAGATGTTAACTTTGTCATTGTCGAACACTATGATGTAGTTGGCGTTGGCAAATTGTCCTGTACTGAGGAGAGAGTTCTGGCTGACGCCAGGCATGATGTGTATGTTGGCTTGTGGCCTTACATTGAATGGGTATGTGGCACATTCGGTGGCCGGAATAATGTTGCCGTCAGGTAGAATGAATCTATTTGATGATCTCGTTCCGGTTCGTAGGCAGGGGTCAAACACAGTGCCAATGCTTGAAGTGACTGTGCTGTCTGCCACTGTGGTGGGTATTCACCCAGTGGTGATTCCGTGCTTGAGTTCGCAATCATCGACTCCAATGGTGTACTGCCGCGTGTCTGTGATCTTGGTGGTGTCACAATGTTTGGAGGGTGGGGATAAACAACAGTGGAAGTTAGAAGATAATCTCTGAGTGTTTACGTCAGTTGACTTGTTTTAACTTTGCATCAACTATTGCTATCCCCGGTCCCTGTCAATGGGCGGGGGCCAACTTTCCCTTCCAGGTGGCGGGCTCTTGTTGCAGGGGTGCGACCTGCTTTGCGGTTGGCCAGAATGTATTGCCTCCCATTCTGTTGGTCCATGTGGCTTTGTCCTTGTGGCCTTCCCTTTTCCATGCACATGTGGTACTGGTGTGGTCCTCGCCGGCTGAATGGAACCTGTGGATTCCCTGTCGGTGGCGGTATTTGGATTGGTGTTTTCGCTGCTCGCTTTGTTTGGTTGCCTTTAAGACTGTCCCAGCATAAACCAGATGGATAGGTTTTGGCAGGAAGGAAAAAACGCACGAAAACTGCCAGTTTTGTGATGATTTTGAAGTACGTAGGATTCCTAAGAAAATTTAGTTAGCCAAAATCGCATTCCACATTCATTTGCACAGAGGAGTTAGTATACTCACTCTGGAATAGTTTTTGGTTACGAGTAAAAATAGCGATGATTGACCAAATAGCAAGTGGGTATGTGCGCGGTCTGTCTGACCAGTTTTTTTTCTTCCGCCAAAACCTATCCGTCTGGTTTATGCTGAGACAGACTTATGTGGGCGATCGTTGCAGTGAGCTTCTTGATTTCTTCTTCCATGGTGGCGAGTTTCTCTGTTGCTTGTTTGTTAGCAGCATGATCGACTCCATTTTTTTGCAATTTGTTGGATCTACTCTTGAAGTTCATCACTGCATTTGGCCAGCTGGTTGGCTGACTTGTATTTGTTGTGCTTGGAGTTGGCTCCTCCAGCATTTTGGCCATATGTGTCAGTTGCATTGATGATGTCTTATGTCTTTGAAGTAGCTCCTGGTGAGCTCAAAGTCTGTCTTTGTGATGATGGTGAGCTTCTCCCAGGCCAGCTTGTCTTGCTTGTCAAACTTGTTGCTGTCAAAGATTTCATCAAGGAAAAATTGTACCTTGTCCTCATTGGAGATTCCAACATCAGAGCGTACCAGCGCAGCGCTAGTTGTTTGTCATTGAGGCGCTTGCCAAAAGCATGAGGTGTTCATCTGCATCCCACTGGGTGTAGTAGTTGCGATGGAGTTCCTTTTTGGCTTGAATGTCCAGGGGGCACCAATCATTGTTCAGATGCTCAAGGATCTGAAAAGGGGTGATGTTGCAATATGTTGTGAGGTAATGGCATAGTTGTGAGTAGTATTGTTCATTGAGGGCATACCGTAGGTTGTTGGTTGTACCCCATAAGAAACCTTTTGGAATGAACCAGGATTGCCATACCTCATCCCACTCCCACTCTTCCTCTTTGCATTTTTGCTTGTGGGTTGGTGTCACATTGGTTATGCTGGGATCATAGGCTGGGGGTTCATTGGGAACAATGTAGGTGTCGATGTTTGTGAGATTGTTCTATTTGTCCGCACCAATGATTTTGGCAAGGAGTCCATAGTTGTTGGTGGCGTTTTTGCTCCAAGCATCCGTCATGTCCTCCACTTTGCTGGCTAGTGCTCCAGCTTTGGACTTGAGTAGGTCGTAGCTTTCCCGTGTTGGCCTCCCATGAATTCTGGTTAAGGGTGTGGCCCAGACGGCGTCAAAAATGGTTGTTTCTGCCTGTTTTGCTGATGATGGTATGATTTCTTGATTGCTGATGTCGGCCGATAAGTGCTTGTCAATGCTAGACATTGATAGGGGACTAAGTGTGGCTTAGTTTTACTGTCAAGTTAGTAAGCAAAATAATGAGCTAATACAAGTGCTCATCATTGTATAATTAGTAGCGAGTCCTAAAGATGTTGTTGCTGGCAAGAGAAAGTTCCCAACAGGTTTATTGGGGACACATTTCTCAATCCAGGTAAGGAGGAAATGTACCTATGTGGGAATTAGTTAACATAATGTGTGACTTTCCCAGATAGATAAACATCTCAAGCTTGGCTTGGACGAGGGTATCTAGCAGTAGTAGTAGCAGTAGTAGCAGTAGTAGCAGTAGTAGCAGTAGTAGCAGTAGTAGCA
>JALLBB010000229.1:0-19430 GCA_036939735.1 Discostella stelligera | reverse complement strand
CGAGCGTATCCACCATCGTACGTCGTCGTAGCTGCTTCTCACGGCTACCGTCGATCAAAACTCGATTCGCAAAAGTGATGGTATTTGAACATTTTTCCCAATACAAGATCAAATGTGTAGTAGTAGACAAGAAGTACCTACATTTTCGCCGTCGTTGCTCGGCACAAACATCACCCCATCCTCTCTCTCCTCCTCTATCTTCTCCCACTCCACACACGTCCGTCGAGCTCTCCTCCAAACACAATACGATTAGATATGACGAGCAATGATTTGATCATCGATAACGGTTTTGCCGTTCTTAACGACTTCAAGCCAGGCTCCGACAACGACGACGACAATCCCAAGCCCACAACTCTTCCAAGATGTCCATTTGCATCCTACGCTGACGCGTTTTCGATGTCAACTAATGAACTCCGGACATCATTTTTGAACGACTGTTCGTTGGTCTTCACAGCTAGAACGAAAGAAGACTCCGATGGGTATTCCACCGGATCAACTTTCTTCTTACCATGCCTTATGAAGCCCCGATGTGCTCTCGAGGCGCTTGCTCAGACAATTTTTCGCGCGCATGTGGATCCGTTGGGCAAATGTAAAAATGAGGACAAGGACGCAAAATCAGAGCTCGTATATGATCCCGAGAGAAGTGGCGCTGAATGGTGGACTTTAGTTTTGGATGCTCCAAGTGTTGGAGTGTCTCAGAATGGTAAGAAAGAGCCCGAGGAATATAATGATGAGGACGAAGATGATGAAGTGGGGATCCACTTTGACGCCGATTATGGTAGGTAGCTTAGTGGACCGGGGCGCTTTTCTTTCATCATTCTATGTTAAATTTGTGACTTCTCATCCCTATGAGTAGGTCTGGAGGAGCAGCTACCAAATTACACTCTCCATCCAAGGGTCGCAACAATTACCTATCTGAGTGACATCGGCGTCCCGACGCTGATCCTCGACAAACGTTCACCACCACCTTCTGATCACGAGAAGACGAGTCTCAATGGAAGCATTAACAAAGCTTGGCTCAGTCACCCCTGTTTTGGGAAACACGTTGCATTTGATGGCCGATTTCTGCACGGTGCTCCAGGTGAATATTTTCCATCTGTCCAAAAGGTTGATGTTTCCGAGCCAAAGTCGAAGAAACTGAGAGTGGACAAAACTGACACAACTGCGCTGAGTGGCAAGCGGATAACATTTTTGGTCAATATTTGGCTTAACCATTGCCCCCTTGAACCAGAACCTTTGGATAGCGAGTTAGTAGAGAAATTATCAACCCCATGGGAAGATACGGAGGCGAAGGATTCCAAGTACAATCTTAAAGTAGGATACCAAGTCATGCAGCCTTTTCAGTGGAATGTGAAGAAGATTGACTCGCCAGATATTCTGAACAAGACTATATCCTTAGCAGTTGCGTCCAACGAGTCAGGGCATCCTGCGGGAGAGGAACATGCCGTCATATGCAATAGAAATGTGGACATACTTTTTGGAGCATCAATGAGTGATTTTCACAACGCTTCCAGGTTGGCAGCAGAGGAGAAGGGGTCAATTGCAATCGATTTGGAAGATGGAGTTATTAAAATACAAGTGGGGAAAGAGCTATCCAGTGATGACGATGAGGATAGCGAATAGATAATGAGGAGCGGATCCAATATGAATCATCCAACTCTAGTGGTCCCTTCTTCACCCTGACACTTGCTCATAATGCTATGTTCCAATATCCTTGAGCAGCGCATCTTACATATGAGTGAGAATTCAATTTGGATGGTAGATCGTGCTCGCTTTGATTGTACAAAACCGAATTTAGCTTGTTATTAGACTCCCGACCATGAACTACATGAACCTTGCGGCTACCACCAATGCGTTAATATAATTTACTGCTTGGACTTGACGAAGTCAATGGCGGCCTGAACAGTGGTGATGCTCTCAACCTCATCGTCAGGAATCTCAATTTCGAACTCCTCTTCCAGGCTCATGATAAGTTCGACGGCATCAAGAGAGTCGGCACCAAGATCGTCCATGAAACTGGCACTATCAGCGAAATCAGATTCAGGGTTCAATTGAGTCTTGACAAGCTCACGAACACGTTCCTCAACACTAGCTGCCATTGAAAGAGCCATGGAGCGGGAAGCAACGGGGCGGGAGGGGACGAAGGCAGAGGCACTGGCCACGAGGGCGGCAAGGATGACAGACTTGGCCTACAATTTTAGTGAGGAGGAGGAAAAATGAAGATGTTAGAGATGGAAATGTAATAAGAAAGTGATAGCAAGGAAGCATGGTGATTCGCTAATCGCCGACGATATCGTCAATCATCTGCGCGTCTCATCCAGCAGATTTCTATGAGTGATCGCTGGGGGTGAGGTTGCCAACGAGGACAAGTCTCTGTCGTCTGATTGCTTGTTTTCCAGGAACCCCAAACCCCCACCACAGTTCTCAGACACAATCCGTGGTCTTGCACCGGCGTCAATTAATTGGCCCCGAGCGCGAGAGTCAACATGGAGAATCTTCCGACAAAGATGGTGATGGTGTAGGTAACATTTGTTTCATATCTTCCAGCCTAGGAATCAGACGACACCGACCAACACCTACGCCGATAACTTACGGAGATCATTGTGAAGAATTGGGAGGGATAGAATACTAATTAATCGAAAAAGTATGAGAGATCTAAAATCCGACAATCACCATGAGAGCAGTGCCAGGCAGTGCCACTCCCATCGTCGAGCAGCGATGCGTACGTGTTTTTGGCCACAGATATCCTGTAGAGATGTATTAATTCCAATTTATCCGATGACCGCTCAAAAGAGACGTCTCCTGAAAGAATACGTCATTCGTCTGTCGTCGCCTTCCTACGGAGTTGCCGCTTCTGTTGCTTGGTGTTGATGTCATCGCTTTTCTCGCGATTCCCCGAAAGTTGTCATCTCGAGTTTGGCGAGGACTCTATCGCCATTAAAATCTTGAGAAGTACGCTGGCCATCGTACGATAAGGGCAAAAAAAAAATGACGCTGTTTGCTTGGTAGATAATATTAGGGATTATTATCTTCTGTAGATATCTAGATTCCAGACCATTTTCACCGAACTGCCTCATTTTCCAAAGATGGCGCCCGAAGATGATCTCCGACCCAACATCACCCGGGTTCGCGATGCATCTGGCTTCGTGGGGACCGTCGTCTACGTCGGCCCGGTGGCATCTGCCAAATCCTCCACTGAAATTTATGCCGGCATTGTTTGGGATGATGTCACGCGAGGCATGCACGACGGCTCTGTCATCTGCCGGTCTACCAACCAAATCGTCCGACATTTCAAATGCGGTCCAACGCAGGGATCATTTTTACGTCTATCCAAGGTTGATGTTGGTGTGGCCCTGACCCCGGAAGTGATGCGATCCCGGTATGTCAAGCCGGATGCCGAATTGATTGCACCGGACAATTTACTCCCGCATGTGGCACGCACTGCTGGTGGGAGGGATAAGCCGATAGAGTTTTGGGGAGAGGTGAAAATTCGGAATAGGCAACAGTTGGAAGCTGTGGAAGAAATTTCTTTGAGAATGCTTGGGATCGCGCGGCCATGTAGTGCTGAACAAGAGGGTGAAATGAAGGAATTCTGCCATCTCAAGTCGATTGACCTGGCAGGAAATTTGTTGTCCGATTGGAAGGATGTGTTCGCAATTTTGAGGCAATTCAACAATTTGGAGAGCCTCAGTTTGGCATCCAATCGTATCAACGACTTGTCTCCGTCTACAATTGATGGATTTTCAATGTCGGGAATGACGAGTTTGAATCTGAATAGTACGAATATCACCTCGTTCCGAACTTTACTATTCATCGGGAAAGCGATGCCTAATCTGAAAGAGCTTTGTGTGGCGCACTCTGACCTGGTCGATATGGGTAGTGAACAGAATCACCAAGATGATACAAACTCAGTGTTTCAAAACCTGGTTCTTCTCGATCTGTCAGACTGCAAACTGACCTCGTGGGAGAAGCAAGTGTTGCATCTTCACAATTTGCCAATGCTAGAGTCACTCATTCTGAATGACAATACTATTGACCACATATCACCTACGGAAAGCGATTTGGCCATATTTCCCAAACTGGCTTCCCTGCAGCTCGCCGGAACATCAATTTCATCGTGGTCATCAATCGATAGCCTCAATAGTATCCCATCACTACGATCACTTCGACTCAGAAATACCCCCCTCACCTCTATCATGGGTGTCGGGGAAGTTCGATCAGTAGTCATTGCACGACTTCCGAACCTAGAATTGTTCAACGCCTCTCCAATATCAGAACGAGAACGGACCGAGGCAGAACGTCGATATGTGAGCAATGTCGCTCGAGAATTGCTGATGCCATCATCTTGGTCGCTTCAGACTTTTACCGACCAGAGTTTGGCAGGCGAGAAAAATGCAGAAGAGGTATTGCAAGCCGATGCCACGCAGGTGGAAATACACGCTCGTCATCCTCGTTTTCATTTCCTTCTCGAGAAGCACAAAGAAACTATGATGCCCTCCATTTCAAGATCTGGTCAGTCTGGTCAAGCGAATATCGGAGATGACATCATTGGTATCACAATTCGATCAATGGCTGCATCAAGCTGCGACAAGGAGCCTTTGAGAAAGCGTATCCCGTCCAGTCTGAAAGTTGGTAGAATCAAAGCCATGTGCGCTAGGGAGTTTGGGTTAGAGATTGATTTACAAATTCTACATTTTAGCGTCGAGGTGAACATTTGATGTTTAGGGCATTGGTATTCATTGTCACTTCATGCTTGCTAATTCTATTTGTTTCTTATTATTATCCAGAACGACCCATTCCCAACCGAGCTTGATGATGCGGAACACTCGCTGGCGTATTATGGTGTGAGTGACGGAGCCGAAATCCTCATGAACGAAATTGACGTCGAGGCTCGGGAATGTGACAAGGCTCGACAAGCCGCGGAACATTTCCGTCGAGTGGAAGAACAGGAGCAGCATGTAGCAGTTATACAATCAATGCAAAAGAGAGAAAAGCACGTGAACTTGGCTGCGTCCGAAGTTTCTCAGAGGAGAATCTAAATATTATTGCGCCCAGTAATTTTCATAAAGTGACTCTTTCTTTCATTTTGTTTTCCAATACTCCCTTTTCTCGCAACATTGATAGCGTCCTTTCAGTATTGGTGTGATGGATGAAGATTCCGCCTCGACTTTCCCACGCCTGTTGGAGCGATATCCTATCGTCAATCAAGACATGATTTGCCTTACTTTCATAATGCTTATTCTTGCTCCAACAAGTTATCACATTCACGATCCCCCCCGTACTCTGCCTTCTCCCGGATACGAGTTCGTGGGAGCTCTTTTTGCCTGCCATATCGACATGATTGACAGCTATGCCTAGTTCTCTTTTACACCATGCAAACTTCTCCGCACGACTTTTGATAGTCATCGGCACACCCGTCAATATGTCCGGCGTGGTGGAATGATTCTTCAACTCTTCCCACAAAATTTTTCCATCCTCGGTCCATGGCAATTTATCGTAGAATCGATCTGCTTTACTAATGGCAGACCACATGATTGATTGGTTGGGAAGTTCGTCCGGTGTTCGACCATTGCAAATCTTCCGGACGCCCGCGTCGAAATCTACGAGCACTCCGTCGAGATCGCAAAATATTTTGTACTTGGAAATTTTTGTTGTGTCACTCGGCGTTGAAGAGGTAGTACTTCGCGAGTCGGTGCCAAAGTACCCCATGAGCGACTGCTGTTGCGATTTCGCATTCTTGGATTGCCGCTGTGAGGTCTGTGCCGTTGGTGGCGGTGGACGCTTGGACATAGTGTCGAAAGTGCCACTGAAACAAAAGGTGCAATGATGAGCGCGATCGAGAAGTGCTATGGAGATGATGATGTGACGTCCGGCTCTGGGCCTCATTGCCGTCGTTGAACAGCCTTGAACACAACCAGCACCTCTCTCTCTCAAAGAACGCGAGGACCTTTCCATGATGGGAGAAGCACGTCACAACACAATTCTCACGTCAACCCCAATAATAATCATTAACACTATAAAGCTCATACCCTCAACCACTAAACACCTCACAATCCCTACCCACAGCCCCTAATCGATCCCTTCCCCCTACTCAGCTTGATTTCTGGTCACGTCGCGAGCTCAGTCAATATTCTAAAGATACAGCGATCCATCACGGCCATTCTTCATCACCACGTCACTGAGCCCACTCCAGCTCATCCAGCAGAAACGAAACCTTTCACCGAAAGCAACCCCACAATAAGACCTTCCGGCAACCCTCTCTCCCACGAATTGTAACTTCTAGTCATCACTTCCGATCCCACACCCACTACCCTCTAATCCAACCAAAGCGACACCTGACCCATACAGATCCTACGTAGGAATAATACTCCCAAGAGGGGAGTGTTACCAACACTTTTACACCCACTCCGTTTCCATCATTTATTCTACAACCTTCTACAATCTACCATTATACACATGGCCCCGGCTACTCGCTCTAAATCCGACCTTTCCAACAAAAGGTTTCCCTCTATCCTGGATAGTAGTAAGCCATCCACCAACACACCCATCATCTCCGACGAAGACTTCCCCTCCATCACAGACGGCCTAAACCTGTCTCCGAATAGCAAAGGTCGGCGTGAGATAAAGGACCTCTTTAAACGCACCCGCAACAACGGGTCAACGCCAAAAAGAAACATGAGGGGAACGAAGGAGAATCCAATGGACAACTTGAAGGACCCCAACGCGATGGATATTGAGTCGTTCTCCGACAAACGGAAGCCAGGGGAGTCAAAGGAGATCACAGGGAACGAGGAGGAAGTCGAAGCAATGGACATAGGGGATGTCATCATGGACCAAGCGGACAACTTAGCAAGGAAACTGGACGATTCCTTAAAAAAGGTGGACAATAATATCGACGACCCTCCCTCTTCCAACACGGGCAAGAACAGCAAAGGCGACAACGCCATCACCAACGAAGTTAATAAAATTCCCCCTACAGCAAAGCGGGCATCCTTCGCCAAAGAAACACAATTCTCGGGCAACGGGCCTGCAATTCCTCGCAACGCACCACAAGCAACTCCTAGGTACTCGACTATTGCACCCAAACCTCCGGCCAAACCCATAGCCCAGACGCCTCCCCTCCTACCTGTTCCCAAAAAGCAAGCTGCCACTAAACAATCCGCCCCCAAAGCCCCACCAGAACGTAGAGAGTTACCCGAGGACCCAGAACCGGAAGGACACATCCCAGAGCCGGTGGAACATCTATATTCTTTCGTCGCTAGGATCGAAGTCTATGTTCCAGCATGCAACTCAATCCCCATCAAAATCCTGAACCTACTCGCACACGGAAACAATATTCTTCGGNAATCTAATCATAATTTTAACATTCCAGTTTTGTAACTCAATCCATCCCATTGTTTACACTGCCAGGATATGGATCAAGTCAGGTAGGCACCTCAAGTAATGAGATCCTACGTAGCGCACTGTAGAAAAAAACAAATTCCTATTGGCCTATGTGCAATTGAGAGATTGTGAGAACTAGTATGGTTCTATCTAGTTCTACACACCACTGATCATTATGAGCCATCTCTAATATTCAGGATCAACACTGCTGTTCTTACAGTAACATTTATTATTAAAAACATATTATTCTGACTACTACATCATCTCTTATTTGACCTTTGCTTTTCATGATGAGATGATTTTTCTTTTTTTGGTGTTTCTCTTTAGATGTTCAACCTCATTTCCTAGACCTTTCCTTGTCAATTTTATCACCATCACTTTTATCTTCATTCGTAATTAAATCGCAATCATCTCCATCATTCTCACCATCATCATATCCTTTATTGTCATTTTTAGTGGCTGTGAATTGATTTCTTTTCTTCGTCCCTTGCTTTTCACGATAGCGACACCACCCTTTATGTTTTAATGGTTCCTCTTTGGAATTACGTGTCCTCAGCTTGATTGTGACAGGTGGTTCAGCTGATGAATTAGAGCTGTCATCACTTTCATTGTCATTGGTAATTAAATCGCTGTCATCTCCATTATGCTCGTCATCATTTACATTGTTTCTTCTCCCTTATTTTATTGCCAGCAGCAGTAGCTTTCAACACTACCCCACAGAATGGAAATTTCGGAACGTTGTCTTGAACAAATAATATGCAGGATGCTCAGGACATGTTAATTGCATGTGCTTAAACAATTGAGCCTGTAAAACCATAAGTTGATATTGATAGGTGGAGGTTTAGCACTCCATCCTTTCTTGGAGCCCAACGATGCCACTTTTTCAGCAATATATTTCTTATTTGCTGTTGACTCTACTGACAATTTCGTCTGCTGACTCTTGGAAACTTTGGGTACCTCCATACTAGTAGACTCATATGACATGGGTACATACTCGCCTGGAATAGGCACGTCCTGATGAAGGTTGGCAGCTGCATAGGCTGCAAGCAACATGGCAGGAGGAGCTTGCGCTCGCATACAAAGCCAATGTAGATGATTCCAGTGGCAAAAATGAAGACACGAACCAGGAGAGAGACCATTTGCAGTTTGCCAGTTTATTTGGCGTAAATGGTGAAGGACTTTTTTACACCCCTAGGTGTTGCATTTCTTCAATTCCAGATTGGGAAATTGATGACTAGCACAACCCTAGCAAACCCAATGTATTCTTTAGTGTGTGTTGAGTTGGCTCGGGAGGGAGGAGATGCAGTTGGATCCAAGGTCGAGACAACAACTCATTGATTCCTTGATGCCATCAGGAAGTGATGTCTTTTAGTTCCTTGTCCTTTCAGTGAAGAAAAGACAATACCGGAGGATGTTGAAATGCCCTGTCGCCCTGACTGACTTGTGAATTAATAACGTATTCCATAGTCCACCACATTGATTGATGCTTCACTACAATCAATATAAAGTAAAATAATATTTCTGCTGAGGTCAAATTAGAATTTAGCGTCCAACTGTCTAACAGCTTGTCTCAATTGACAGCACAGTAGGTAGCCACGAAAACTAATAATGTGGAAGGTGATGCACCGCTATTTCTCTCGACCCAACAAGAATAACTGTACACTGTACACTTCGAAAAGCAAGACAACTCAAGCGATTACAAAATATACAGCCAAAGTGACTTCCGCGAGGGATACCAGCAAACAAAAGGGAAAGTCCATTACAGTTATCCCACTACTCGTGCTCGTGGGTTTGCTGAAGGTTGTGTCCGAGGGTTCAAGTGCAAACTAATTAAAACAATCTGTCGGTAAATATAATGAAGTGATAACAAACATGAAAACTCACCTTGATGGTATGCTTTGGCCAGAAGTGAGCGTGATGACGGCAGGAAGAGCACCAGCAGGTACGTTAGAAGGAGTAATAATCGGTGTGGTTTCAGGAGAAGCATCAACATTCGAAGAAGTAGGCATGCCGGCAGGAGAAGAATCGGGACTTGAATTCGGGGAAGCTGTTGCATCGGGACAGCAAATCGCTTCATCTTGCTGAATAGTGTTGCATTCGTCGGCAGTACTCTCAAGCCACGCGGCGTAATCAGCTACCTCCGCACAGGTGAGCTTGTCCCGAACAACCGTCCCCGAGTTTACAGTTATTGCATCATCGCAAAAACTGCATGCCACGGTGGGCTTCACAGGACAGCACATGGCTTGGTAAGGTAGTGACGATTCGCATTCCTGGGAGGTTGACTCGAGCGCCGCAGCAAGCTTTACGGCTGTTGCGCAAGAAACATCTTCAACCGATACATTTTGAAGCACATCAAGACCTGCGCAAAAGCTGCAGGGCGACTCGGGTGGTGTGACCAAACTCGGACAGCAAATCGATTCCAACATCTTGAACTTCATGCATTCCGCGGAGTCTCCCGCGATCATGGGAACAATCGTAGCTGCTGCATCTCTACAAGTCACGCCCTGCGAAATGACAGTGTATCCAAGTTCATCCACACCTTCGCAAAAGGTGCAGGATGCTAGATCATTCCCCGAGGGACAACAATATATTTCCAACAATTGTAGACCGGTGCAATCGTCAGTCCCTTCTTCGAATGACTTTGCGGCGGTAACGACCTGTCCACAAGTGGCCCCATCTGACTCTGGAATCTCAAAGCTATTGTCTAAAGTAATGCCCGCACAGAACGTACATGTTTCGGCGACTCCACTTTTGATTCTGGAGGAGAGAGCAATGACGATGGCGCTTAGGAAGAAATGCATTTGTGGCTTATAGAGATGAAATTTATATATTTGATGCAACCGGAAAATCGTTGGCTTGGCGAGACGACAAACGACGGCGGTGACTCTACTATTGGCGAAAACAAGGATGCAACTACCCGTCAAGAGATTCGCACGACTTTCTGCGAAACATGATGTTCATTCATCCCACGGAGGTAGATATTCTTTCACAGGAATAGATTGACAGCAGCTCGACTCAACCGACCATTTACCACGGTCGGTTGTCGACTCGCACTGTCGTACACGAGGCAATCTCAGCGATGTTTTACACGACAGTTCTGCAACCAAAATCGCCAATCCAAGATCGTGCGAATCCTGCCAAAATGATCACATTCCCAGCCAGCCGACATCCTCTCATCCTATTATTTGCCGACCATAGAAGAAGTATGACCTCGATGATGACGAAGAAGTCCAGGACGCTGCGGTTGTCATCCTCGTCTTTCTCATTCATCTCATTGGCGCTGCTGTTCGTTGTTCTCTCGACATTCGTGGGAGTCGCACCAGTAGCACTAGTACTAGCTGCGGCCGAAGAAGATGCGGCTTCGAATCAAAAAAATAATCAACCGCAGCCACTACGAGTGCGATTCGTGAATGAGCTGCCCAACACGTCCATCGAGCTCTTTTGGGAAAATCACGACTTTGCCGCAGATGACCCCGTCAATCGTCGCTCGTTGGAGGCTGTCATTTCTCCAAGAGGGGGGGTGCATGATTCTTCCACTTTTGTCGGTCATGGTAAATATTACGGATCTACTTGTTTCATTATTTCGTTTCTCTGCTGTGAATTCTGACTCAATTATCATGATCTACAATCGTAAATTACTCATAGAATTCAGCTACGACTTTGGCGGCGTGCGACATTACGTCAACCCTCTACCAGGAAATGCCAACGGCGAACAATTCGTCGTCATCAGCGGAGATGTCGAACCTCGGGTTCGATGCGAAATCACGACACACTCCCAGGAATTCATGGATTACTTTGACATCATCGTCAAACCGTATTGGGCACCGCGGGGAGCATCGCATTTCCTCCACCTTGTTCGCTCCAAATATTACGACGGCGTGGCATTCAATCGCGTTGTCCCGGGATTTTTGACTCAGTTTGGCATCGCCAAGGATTACGCATTGCGAATGGAACGACGTGGACACACCATTTGGGATGATTTCCCATTGCAAGACATGCGATTCGAACCTGGATTCATCTCATTCGCGGGAAATGGATTTGACAGCCGCACTACGGAGGTATTCATTGTCAATCCAGCGGCGAGTGAAGATCAATTGCGTGCATTTGGAGAGAATAGTTGGGAAACACCATTTGCGGTTGTTGCTGGAGATGTCGCTGCGAGCGCAGTGAACAAAATTTACGCAGGATACGGGGATATGCCCCCGTGGGGCAATGGTGAGGCTCGTTTCGAGTTGTCGTGATATATATCTTTGTTTGCTTTATCAACCACCTATTCATAATGTGTTCGTCCCATTGCCAGGCCCTGACCCAAGTAGAATCTACGACGCGGACGGGTACACTTTGTATCTTCTAAAGAATTTCCCAAAGCTTGATTACATCGATCGCTGCTACATCATTGATGAATTAGCACCTGACAATAATGCATCCGAGGGAGAGTTTTGAAATGCACATGTCGACACGCCTCTCGCATTTTACTAAGTTAGTAAAATCAAAGTAAAATGGTTCAACCATCTAAGCACAACTCTTTGAATTGAGTCAAGTTGTCACATAAACCGGCGTCGTTTGGACTTTCATTCTCTGTACTCGTTCGAAAGTAATTCAGCGCCGACTGAAAGCAACTTGCCCCCTGCTGCTCATCGATCAACGTCCGACAGACCTTTTCGACCACGGAAAAATCTTTCATATTCTCTTTTGCACACTGCGTTCCTACTCCGTTGACGCATATTCCTACTTCGAAAATGCCAATATTTGCGGATGGATCTGTGCAAAATTGTATTGAGCCAATGTAATCCCCAGGATGCACAAGCAGATATTCTGTTACTGCGTAGATATAACAGTCAAAGATTGATGAGCTAATACTACAAATTTGCAGCGAAGAAGGGAAAGGTGGGAGTCGAATACGACTTTCAATTTCTGGTTTTTCCATCCCCAATGTTGCTAACGCTCTCTTCAGCTCCGCTAAAACAATGTCTGAAGCCATCATTCGCGTTTCCATTGCCAAAATGTTCCCCGAAACGGCGAAGTGATCCATCCACATGCCATTCTCGCACTCAATTGCCGCACTTGTTTCTTTGCAGCTTTGAATACTCTTTTCAATGACATTCTTCTCTCCTTCCATACGATGCCTCTGAACAATTCCATGTCCGATCCCGTGATGACACTCCCAAGAACCGAAGTTAACATTGGACAATTTTGAACACACTTTGTCTTCAATTTCTCCAGCGGCAGATGCAAGATCATCCAATGAAACATCTCTCAAATGATATTCAATCACACCGTGAAGATATGCTGCGTTGCACAGTCTCAGCAAATGCGCATCCTCAGTGCCGACCATGCCATCGAAAGCTTCATCCATACCGCCAAAGAACTGATACGCCACTCGACCCAGATTATGAGCAAGTGGATGACACGATGATGATATTTGTCCATCTTCCTTCATTAACTCTGATAGGTGTGTAAGGGAACGACGAGGCCCATATAACGACAAGTAGCCATCAGTATCATTATTTGCGGATGGGGCTTGTTTTGCCGGTGTAGACAACAGATCATTGAGAAGGAGGCGCATGGTTTCAGATCCTTTTACTGTTCGCAGGAAGTTGTACGAAACAGCGTTCACATCTTCGTTGTCACTGGACATGACATGATTTCCAGTAGTTCCGTTCTCCACTGCATTCAAAGAAGACTCGAACAGTGATGGCCAATCAGAAAAGGTAATCTTGAACATTCGATCCCATAATTTTCCCGTTATTAGAACGTGGTCATCGCCCAATGCTATCCCGTTAAGAACATCTGCACCTGCATCTCCCCTTTCACTCAGAGGCCAGAGTTGCGACATGTCTTCACAGCCAAAATGAAATAGCGAGCTATGATGAGATGCATCCACAATACTTGCGTCAAATATTCATTTCGTCACTCCTTACCATACTCTCTCACACTCTTTCCGGTTGTCGGATTAACGCATATGATATCATCGCTGTACCAAATATTGCAGCATACAAGTCCATCCATGTACTCTAACTCGTTTAATTGATCTTGATAGCTCCCATCCAGTCTGGTCACTTCCACCTTTCGCTTCTCAACTAAAGTATCGCGGTCCCAGAAGTATAGAAATTTCGATCCATCGCTTACAATAAACTCTTTTTTCACTGCATCGTAGGTGATCCCCCATCCCTCATTTTTCGGAGCAGTGGTTGTAAAGTTGAACTCTTGCAATTTTTGAAATGTTTCGGAATCATAGATGAATCCCGTTTGTTCCAGCCAAGTGATCTCAATCAACCGTCCATTGCCATCGGCGTCCAGATAATGGACAGAACCCTCTCCAAAAAACTTGTAGTCAACATCAACGGATTTCTCCACCTCGAATGTGTATGGATTGATGCGTCTCACTTTTGATTGTCCGTAGAGTCCAGTCGTTTCGTATAAGAACCCGTCGTTACCATACGATAAGCCTTGTCTACAAAATTTCCGATTGGAATGATGAGATAAGATTTATAGTAATATTAAACATACTTATTCCTCGAGAGAAACATGAGACATTATCAAAATAAACTTACGTGAAAGAGGTTCGATCATGATCCACCTGCTCCACTACCAAGAACTTGTCGGATATAGTATTGTGCATTGTCTCATTAACCAAGCCTTCGTATTCCTCGACAATGATACTATTGACATTTTCATGGGGTGCGCTTGTACTTTTCGTTGCAGAAAGTGGAATCGAGACCGTTGCACTAGAACTGCTACTGCTGCTGTTACTGCCGCCGTAGGATGCCTGGTCCACTGCCGTCGGTTGATTCGAGTCGCCACCAGCAACATCAGCAAACGGTTTGTATTCTGCGATAACCATCATGGCGAGAGCACCGAGAAGGAATCCAACGAAAAAGCTACTGCTGCCAATCGCGAATGCGCGTCGTCGATTGGTAGCAGACGAGGAGGGTGGCGGAGGGATCATACTATTAATGTTTTCCTCGCCAGAGGAGTGCTCGTCTTCTTCATCTTCAGCGCTCGTGACCATTATTCGGTCCATTTCTTCGTCATCGTTATCCTCCTTACGTGTCAGCTCGATGTAGGGTGAGGCGACCATTATCATTTTCTATGCTCTTTGCTAGTATGGTTTGGTAGGTGGGTGGTGGGTCTTTCAGATAGTGGTAGTCTGTGGTATCGTAGTATTGTCGAGGCCTATCTTGATCTTGATTTTTTACGATTTCGTATTTTTTGTAGTGTCTCATTAGGTACGATACGATACGATAGTCCCTACAACCTACAAGGTATGTATGTACATACCACCTACTTACATCACGTCGTAGTAACTGGGGGTTGAGGCATGGATGGGCATGATGGGCATGGAGCTGGAGCGGAGTTGGAGCTCGGATCTCAAACCGAACACCGCCGGCCCGGCGTCGACGGACAATTACACACCATGACAACAACTTGCTACTTGGAGAACGACCATCTTACGTGACAAACAAAATGAAACGCACGAGCACGAGCATCATCCTTCGACTTAGATTAGTTGTTCTGGTGGGACTACTGTTCCTGTCACCCACTCACGGGTTCACGTCGTTGTTGTGTGGTGCTGGCGGGAAGAAATGCCCTTTCAGAATGATTTCGGAAATGCAACCTGGAGACGAACCTTTGACAACACGATCTAGGTGAGAGTCCGTTCGTTTCGTGGTAGAAAATGTGATGCACTGTAACTTCTCAATATCTATTCATGTCATTGATGCCAATTGTCCTTTGACATGCAGATACAAGATGGATGTGAACGCACTGAATCAACTTCTCAACGCCCAAGAGGTGGAAAAATTAGACGAGATACGGGCTTTGGTCAAAAACATACAAGATACTCGAAAGAGTAATCCAGAGGTCAGTCTTTTCAGCACACGGTCTTCGTGACCTTTCCTGCATCCAATATCTCATGCAACCTCTCATGCAATCTCCTCCGTCCACCTCTCTAGGTCGCCCTTCCTCACAAAGTGCGCGAGGCACTGGCTGATTACCACCGCGCCCAGACCAAGTATGGTCACGACTCTCGAGAAGCAAAAATTGCACACGAATTCTTCGTCGACATTTTCTATGCCGCAAACGTGAAGCCGAAGCATTACTGTGAACAGACGGAAACTCATCCGCCACATATCATGCATGCAGCTTTGGATGCACTCAACAATCTTGACGAGTTGAAAGAAATTGCACACATGGAAAAGTCGATCCTTGATCGCTTTGGTACCACTGATTTTGAGATCGGGGAAGGATTTCTGGAGAGAAGAATCGGGAAAGAAGATCCTGACACGTATGGCTTGTGGCCTTGATCGATGAATAACGAGTAAAATATTGCACGCCCATGATAGATATGGGATATGAAATATAGTAGTTTTCGCCCAAGTCATCCGCTTATCATGCCATGAATCAAATCAAGGTTTAAAATCTATTTCAGTCGTAACTGCTTTCTTCTTATCACCCGCCCTTAACGCCACATCGCCAAAAGTTGAGCCTTACTCTTCCAAATCGATAGGATTGATCAATAGTTCTGAAAAATCCCGTAACTTTTCCACCCCCCTAACTTCATGGTCCAATAAAGGCATCAATACTACATGGAAGTCGTCACCGTACAGATCAAAACACTGCCCAATATACTTGTCCTGCATTCGCTTACGTGCCATCATTTTCGAACAGATTTCTCGAGCCTCCTTCTGCATCGCATCTTTGTTCGAGTCAAACCACTCTCCTAGCTCCTCGGCATCTTTCTCAGGGAACAATACCTGATTAACAACAATATTGTGTGAGTCGATTCCAAACTTGGACAGCTCCTGTACCAAACGCTCCGTCTCGTAGATGGATAAGAATTCGGGGATGCAGACGCAGACAAAGGTCGTCAGGGCTGGATCCTGAAACGCCGTGTTCACTTTGTTGATGACCGCCCTCGTTTCTTCAAGACGCCCCAACAATGCGTCCTGGACTTGATCGGGCGATCCCCCACCGAACAGAGCCGACGCTTGTCCAATCAATCCCCCGAACCGATCCTTGAGATCCATCAGCTTACCAAACGCCTTTTCTAGAATCGTCGGGAAACTAAGCAAGCGGAGAGTATGACCAGTCGGCGCCGTATCAAATACCACCACATCGTAATCCGAGTTTTGAACCTGTTTCATCAACTCCGAAAAGGACATGGCCTCGTCAATGCCCGGGATCGAGTTTGTCAGCTCCGACAAAAGTGATTGAATACCTGAATTTCCATCCTCATCATGACCAGCACCAGTGGCATCCTCCATGGATCTTTGCATTTTGTCGAGGTCTTCGGTAGCATCAATCTCCATTGCCGACAAGTTCGTAAACCCCTGAATGAGAGTGGGTTCACGGCCAATTTTTTGACAAAAGGCATCAGAGAGGTTGTGCGCTGGATCCGTCGATACAATCAAGACCTTTGTTGTGGAGGAAGAATGAGAGATGGTAAGAAACTGAAATGCGGCGATGCAAGTAAACGAATGAAAATCATCGCAGCCTCCAAAACTATCCCAAAACCCCTCTTCCCTCACACTCATAGGTCCACATGTGGCATGTGGCATGTCAGGTACAACACCAACGAATTGAATTAAATTGAGGTTATTATATCACCAGTGGTTTCTTGCGAATCATTCAAAGCTCACAAAAGACTTCCTGGGAGGTCCGCAACTAAACCCTCTATAGCACTTAACACCGGGTGCTCGCGGGGTCATTGCTGACGATACCCACCTTCTTTCGATGCTTGGCAAGCTGCGTCGCCAAACAACAACTCGTGGTGGTCTTCCCCACGCCACCTTTTCCGCCTACGAAGATCCATTGGAGCGAGTCTTGCTCGAGAATGTTCTTTAGTGAAGGATCAGGAAGGTCCTCGTCGTCGTAATCATAGGGATCGGCCATGGTGCAGCAGAATGGGTTTGAGGGCAGTTGGCTGGACGGGGGATGGACAGACGTGGGTGACGTGGGATGGTGAATGAAAATAATAAACTGGCCCTTATTAAATTACAACAGGAAACTGTTTTGCTTGTGAATATCCGAATCATCATTAGTAAATAACAATCCAAAATGGAAATCATTTGGAGAGGGGCTTCAACGCTTTTTGTCAATGAACACCGTTTCGGGAACGCCAGAGCAAAATGTGAGACGATGTGACGGCTATCACGGAGTGGAAAATTGTAGACGAGGAAATAATATTCACTGCATATACACTGCTAAAACTTTAGAAGTGGAAACACATATTGCATGCATATTCTCATTTGGACAGAATGCCCTCGACAGAATATTTGGATAGACAGCATGTAAATTGTGAGATGTTCCCAATAAATCTTCTCATTTCTCTGATGATCTATTCGGCTAATCTATTGCACGCGGCAAAGTGGGCAGTCCTAATTTCACAACAACGACAACCGTCGATTCACCGAGACACATGTCGTGTTGTGTGAATTACACCTTTGTACACGAGATTATTGTTTCTTCTTCACATCGACATTGATGCTTTCGCCAACATTGTTTCTTGATTGCCACCATGTCCCAACGCGAATGCGAATAGTAACCACAATCACAAGCGCGAGAGCTAAATAAAATGGTACGAAGAAATCTTGATCAAGATCAACCTCGTACTCCCTACCCGTGTCTTGTGAATTATGTTGCAGATACGCAGCTCCGATCCCCAGCAGACCGGTAAAGAGCGGAACGAGGATGAGTATGAGAAAGTATGATATTAAATTCATGTTTTTGCACCGTTGTTGCAACTGCAACGTTCCGATAACTAGTCGATGAAATTGCCGATAGATGACACTGATGAAAGTAATGCTATCGTTTGGTTCTGTCGCTGATGATGTGCGGCGGTCAATTCCCAAAGGCTAAAGTTGCCAATTATCAATCACCAACGTCGAGGAACGAATTGTTGTTTTTGTTGTTTGGGGGGCAAAAAATGTGAAATAAGAAAAAATAAATATATAGGGGGTAGTCTCGAATGGTTCGAGAGGGTCGATCGAGATTTCGAGAGTAGACCCACGTCGGACTCGATATTTTCGATATTTTCGATATTCCGTATCTACATGTAGTTAGTACGGTACTGTAGTTATGGCGGGAAGAAGTACCCCTAGATATGGTACTACCTACTTAGTAGTACTCTACTACCTACTACGCATCTACTACGTACAAAGATAGGTACGCAACTCTCGAAACGGCGATATTGTGCTTGGCGGAATTCGATACGTTCGATAGTCACTCTCGAATCGATATATCGAATATCGAGCTCGATATTTCGCTTCGAGACTACCCCCTACAGATCCCCTCCATATCCCCATCTATTAGCATTCACAGATCAATACACTAAATGTGGGATGAAGATACTGATTATGATAATAGCATATCTCACAAGATTGTTTCCAGGTTCTGCTGGTTTAATTAGATACTATTACACAAATGTAGGACCTCAGTACCTACATGCAAGTTTTTTAGAAAAGGGAATTGTTTCTCAGAAAGTTTGAAGCAAGGCAGAAGCCATCTGCATTGAATGTATTTCAAATAAGACTTTTCTTCCAACAACAATGTATTCTTTTGAAAATATTTAATTGTGACACAGAATGGTCAATGGCAGTGAGAAACTATGACTGTGAATAGTTCCAAATACTACTTATCTTCATATGACCATTCATTTTTCAGAAAGGTTTAATTGTTCTGCAGAAAGATCTACTGTCCTAAATAATAAATAATTGGTATTTGTAATGAATTACTGCCCAGAGTACTCCTTCACAATTATTAACAATGTGTTGAATCTCCAGCTCCAGGGAAATAATATGCAATGGTTTGTACAGAATACATACCTAGGGACATGTATAAAACATATAAAGATATTTGGTAATTACAACAACAATGTTTTCTCTCATAACTCTTTGAGTAGTGCAACACACATCAAAAAATGGCAAAGTAATATTAGGTGCCATCATCATCATCATCATCATCATTGTTGGGACGCTCCCCAATGGCTACACACGTAGCGTCCCATTGCCCCGACTACGGACAGACAGTTATCGCTCAAGCCAGGA